>PVIY010049602.1:0-16633 GCA_004026745.1 Myrmecophaga tridactyla
AAAAAGGAAACAACTCTGCCCTAAGCTGGTTTTCTTCTCCTCTGGTGACATGGCTCCTCCTGCTACTAGAACCAGTTATCCTAATCTGTCTCTTTTTTCTCCTAGCTCCCTGCCTCCTCAGCTTCCTTCAGGGATACATGAAGGAACTATCCTGGGTAGCAGCCAACCAAATGCTCCTGCATCATTATCATCACCTGCCCTCCTCACCAGATTCCTACAGCCAGCCTCCCCACTCCCCTGGCCATGACGGTTCCAGCCTATAACCCCACACTGCCCCATTACATCAGGAAGTAGCCAGAAAGATCTCGGTGCCCTATTCTCACAAAAAGGCTGGAATGTTAGGTTGGGGGAACGGGGAAGGGCACTGCAACTGGAGCTTCGGAGGCTGTGTCACCCCTCCCAACCTGACTTCAGGAACTAATGAACTGCCCCTTCCGGATGTTACCTGACCTCCATCCTTAAAAGCTGCCTGTGCCAAAGCCCATGCGTGCACTCACCTCCCTCCATCTTGGGTTTGGTGAGTTCTGCCCGGGAGCGCAGAAATACCCCCCCCACTTTAAATTTCCTGGTGTACCTTTCTTCTTTCTCACCCTTTCACCTCCTAAACCTTTCAGTTCCATTTCTGTATACTGCATTCCAGCAACTTGCAAACTAGAATACTTCTCTTTTTTCCTGCTTATCTATTCCAGTCTACAGTGTAAATCCCTACTTATTCACATTGTTCCCATGGGAACTTCATCCATCAGATGATTTTCTAGATATTTAGAGAGGTCATCCCAGCATGACCATTCCTGGGGTGAAACACAGAAAGGCTGCCTTGCATAGATGGTAGATGGCTTTTGTTACTCAGGTTTTCCATCCCAGAATCTAGAAACTCCAGTGCTGGGGCCTCTTTTTTGGCTAACATGGGGACAGGCGTAAGGGAAGGAGACATCCTCTTATCCTACATCAGCCTCATAATCAATAGCCAACACACATAGCCATTTATTTGTGTAAATGTTTCACAAATTTAACTTATTTAATTTTCACAGTCACTCCAAGAGTTAGGTATAATTATTAGCTTCATTTTACAGATGCAAAAACTGAGACAGAGAAAAATTAAGTGATTCATCCAAGTCCTAGATTCCACAACTAGTAAATCAGAGAGACAGGATCTGAGAACACAATCAATTGTGGAGGTCATGCTCTAACTCACTACTCAGTGGCACCTCTCTCATTGTGTATAAGTCCTTTACTTCCTTGATGTATTGGTCAGGGTTCTCTAGAGAAACAGAACCAACAGGAAATATCTGTAATATGAGATTTATAAAGGTGTCTCATGCAATTGTGGGAATGGAAGAATGCAAAATCTGCAGGGCTGGCTGTGAAGCTGGCATACTTCAACTGATTGGATTATATCATTGGTGGGAGACACCTTAGTTGATAGCAGATGTAATCAGCCACAGATGCCACCAACTGACTGATGATTTAATATACAGCTTTCTCGTTCCTCAACCATCCACAAAATATCCTTGCAACAACAGTACGGCCAGTGTTTGCCTGACCAGACAACTGGGCATCATCACTTGGCCAAGTTGACACCAGAGCCTAACTGTCACAATACCCAATCAATTATTTAGAGGGAAAACTCTCTTATTGGAGTATGAAGAAGTCTTAGTTGAATACAAAATTTAGCTTCTCTTAAGTCCACTTTCACAGTTATATCAGTAATCAATATAATTTATGTCAGTAAATACTTTATATCTACCATAAAGCAGAGGTAGCTGTAAGATATACATATTCTTAGTAAGGTTGGAAGCCATTTTTGTCAACGATAACAGTGAATAACACCTCACAGATTGAGAAAGTTCTTTCACATATATATATATATATCAAATCTTTTGTGTCTGAAAGTGCCCTAACTCTAACTTTTTCAGAGTTCTCTTTGGGTCTCCCTGCTTTTATTTGCAGTCTCTCTGCTTTCACTTTCCATTATCCTGAGGCCAAGAGAATTATGAAAATGTGGGATCCCATGTTCCAAAATAAATTAGACTTTTCAGATGGTGCCAGCAGATCATTAAACCATGCTTGGGGCCCTTCTGAGAAAAGGGGCCCTGTGTGACTACATTGGTCACAAGTCCATGCAGCTGGACTTGTTGGTGGCCCTGTCCAACACTCGGCTTGGTGCTTTTCTGAAGATGTTATATGGGGTTTCTAGTTCTGCTGATCCTTAAACTCATGATATTGGTGTCTCTAAAATGTTTAATCTGCTCATTGCTGGGATCCTCATCTTTAAGGTTTTCTTAGTTTCCCTCACTATTGTGGGTTGTAGAAATGAATAACCCCAAGAAGACCATGTTCCTTTCCATGGAGGGCAGGTTGCCCATCCCATCAGATCCTGTCTCTCAACCTCATGGCCTCTGGGTGTACAGGTAAAATTGCTGGTGAAGGGAAAGGCTTATTGCCCACTGGTCTTTTGGTTTTAAGAATCTGATAGAAGAGTGCGAAACAAAGATATTTTCAATACATATAACTTTTATAGTATGAGTGCACATAATACACACAGAGCCCCTCATAATCAGTAAGAAAAGACAACCCCGTTGAAAAAAAATGGGTATTTTACACAAGGGGAGTTATAAAAGGCCAATAATATTATGAAAACATGCTCTATCCCATAAATAATAAGGGCAAAGAGAATTAAAGCCAGGTTGGCAAATTAAAGTTTGTTAGTACCAAATTTTGGTGAGAATGCATATCAATGGGAACATAGAAATTTGTCTAGTCACTTTGGGAAACAATTTAGATTTTTGAAATGATGTTGAAGATGTGCAACTGCCACCGCCCAGCATATATCCTCTGACCTGGAGCCAAGATGTTCAAAGGGTGATTGCTCAACCAGCAGTACCTGGAGTTGGTTACCTGGATGTTGGTTAGAAATGCACTGTCTCAGGCCCCACCACAGACTACTGAATCCAAATCTATAGGTAATTTGTGTGCATGTTGAAGAGCTCTAATTTAGGGCACTGTTTCTTAAACATTTTTGACAGAGACAGGGTAAGAAAGGCTCAGAACAAGAAATTTAGCACACAACACAGTATACACATGCATAAGTGAAACAAAAGTTTCATAAAATAATACTACCTTGTGGTTTGCTTTGCATTCTGATATTTTTATTCTATTGCTGGTTGAGAAGCAATAAACTGATCCCATATATGGATGGAGCCTTGTGGTCCTGTCCTAGAGAAACTATAGCAGCACTGTAGATGGTATCAAATACTGAAATAACCAAATGGCCTTCAATAACAAAATGGATAAATCAGAAATGGGCAATTTGCACTTTGGAATATTATATAGAAATAAAAATGAATGAACCACAGCAATTTGCATCAACAAGGATGAATCCCAAGGAAATAATGTTGAATGAAAAAAACAAGTTGCAGAAGAATGTATAGTGAAGTCCCTTTGTATAATGTTCGAAAATACCTATTATTTCTTAGGGATACAACACATATATGTGAAGCTATAAAGACAAACAAGAAGTTCATTAGTACAATTAGTATATAATTTAGAATACTGGTTGTGGGTTTGAAAGGCACATAGGAGATGAGAAGCTGATGTTCTATTTCTTTAAGCTAGGTGATGGCTCAGTGAGTGTTCACTTAATTGTTATTCTTCACACCTCGCACATTATAAATATTCTTTTGTATATGTTTAATATTAACAATGACAACAAAAAAAGATAAAATAAAGGCTTAATATCGAAGCAACTATGAACATAGCCTGTAAAAAGACATCTTTAAAAAATTTTTTTCCTTAACAAAATTAAATGATCCCCAAACAACCACCCACTCCCCATTTGACTTTCATGATAAGATGAAAGCAGAGAAAGTTGATTAAGAAACCACCCCTGAAGCATAAATATCCCTTTAATCATCGTGTTGGTCAAAATATTTAATTGTAGTGCTTCATTCTTCCCTTTCATGTAAGAAAAACATGATTTTGCTGATGACAATTATGCTCTCATATTACAATGGGGGCAGATGTCTCCACTTAATCTGAGAAATTATCTGCGTTTCATTGCCACAAATATCCTTCACAGTAATTAATAACAGACTGTGTAAGCGGACCCTTTCATCTCCCTGACAAATTCTACCAAATTGACGATACATAACCATCTACAAACCCATATGCCATATGCTCCATGTAACATTCCATTTGGGGCTGGATACTAACTATTTGGGATTTATTAGGCCCTCATTTTTTACTGAGTCTACACCTTCTTTATAATTCATTCTTCACCAGCCCTGAAGAATAGGGCTCCATTTGCCACTGCCAGTTTGCAAGGAAGGCAGTGAAAGGCAAAGTAATTTGCCAAAGGTAGAAGAGTGAGATGGTGACAGGCCTGAGATTAGAGTCCACAGTCCCCGGGAGTAATTTAGATTCTACCACCTCTGAGAGTAGATACTGCCTATGTGTTCAGCACACATTTTCATCTGAGCTTGCTGAAGCATTTCATGAACAGAAATCCTTTTCTTCCTAGTCTTTTGGGCCCTTTCAGGATGTGTCATACCACTTAACATCTATATTGCTCTTATAAGTTTCTATTTTCTTCCTTAACTGTTCCATGTATGTAAAGAACCTCAGACCCCAATGAAGTTATTAAGTTCTCCTTAATAATGAGAAGCATGTTTTTCTATTTCTTTGGTTTCTTCTCTTCATTAGCAGGATGCTGGGCATGTAGGTCAGCCCTCAGTCAACAACTGTTCTCTGTTCCCTCATTAAGACCCTTTATAAATTAGATGACCAAAACAAAGGATTCCAGTTCACTTTACAAATTTAATTATTGCTTTTCAAGAGGGTCTTGTGTTTGGGCTGCTTTTGAAATATGGCTAGATTTCAAGATCCAACTTTGACATAATTTCTTGTGTACCTATTTGGCAGGGGTGAAAGGTGAAATATCACCATTAGGGATCATTTGCACATGCAAAAAAAGTAGAAAACTTGCTCTAAGCTCCCTGTGAATATTTACTTGGAAACTGGATCTGTGTAGGGCTTCATCATCACTTGTCAATTTTAATGTTAAGTTTGTTCTTTAAGATCTGGGCTATACGATTCCCATATGTGTAAGGAAAATGAAGGAAAGGATAGTGGAATTGAGCTGCTTCCCAATGGATGGTAAGAAAAACTCTGAAAAATATAATCTTGCATTTGAATTATTTAAATCAATTTTTTTTTTTTTTTACATGGGCAGGCACTGGGAACCGAACCCGGGACTCTGGCATGGCAGGTGAGAACTCTACCACTGAGCAACCATGGCCAGCCCTTAAGTCACTTTTAAAGCTTAGTTAAGATGATCTCTATCCTTCCCTCTTTACTTTCCTCCTTCCTTCTCTAGGCCTTTTCTTTAAAGTGTTTCATTTTATTTGGTTTGGAGACTCCTGAATATTGAATTCATCAACCCCAGCCTGGCAAATTGCCCAGCCTCCCCTGGCAAGGTTGTCATGTGCCATTTCCCACTAATAGGCATAACAGTTGGCATCCATTCTGGTATCAGTTCCAGTACCATCCTGGTTGTTAATGATTATGACTATCACCCATTGCTTGGAAAATACAGTATGGGTTGACTGCATGTTTGGGTTCTCCTCTATCACAGTGTTCTTGCTGAACCTTTCTCTTCAGCTTCAACTTGGGTTTCCAAAGCTGAGTATGTACAGGGTGTAGTGGACATTTATTATCTTTGTTTGTCCAGCATCTATTGATGCTACTTCTGGTAACAGCCCCCAGATTTTGTCTGGGGCTCATTTCTCCTCTTCTCAGGCTATGAGGTCTCAGCAAAGCTGACTTCATCCCTGATACTGGCAGCATCTGGGATGATGTGATCCCATTATACTCAATAGATGCCCTGAGTTATTTCACGGAACCACTAGTCTAGGAGTAGATCTTCATTTCTGCCAGTCTTGGAGTTGTGAGGAAAAAGGGTCTGGGATTTCTGCAGCTATCTTGCTAACATGTGGAATATGAGAATGAAGTCAGCACGGCAATAGTAGAACCAAGAGATGGAGGGTGAGGGAAAATGTCCTCATGACATTGGTTGAACTTTTGTATCCAGGTAGCCCTAAAGCCAGTTCTACCCCTGGAGTGTTTAGACAAAAATTTGCTCTTTGGCATTTTAGGTTGGATTTCATGTTACAAGTAAGTGAAGAGTCCTAATGATACACAGAGGCAGGACTATAAGCTGTCCAAGTAATTCTTTTTTTTTAAAAGATTTTATTTTTAATTTTTTTTTTTACATGGGCAGGCACCGGGAATCGAACCTGGGTCCTCTGGCATGGCAGGCGAGCATTCTTGCCTGCTGAGCCACCGTGGCCTGCCCTGTCCAAGTAATTCTTGCTGCACATTTATGCCCCTCTCCATTTCAGGTACCCATGATCTTCTTAATCTTTTTCTCCACCTCTTTCTTAAGGCAGGAAAGAAGTGAAAGCTACTGATTATCACTGTTGTCTTGACTGATTTATTGCAAATTTCCCTCCAAACTAGTCTCTCTATCTTCAGTCTCGTTCTCCCTCCAATCTTTCCTCAACAATGCAGAGAGCTCTAATTTGCAAAACAAATCCTATCACTCCTCCATTAGCTTCTTCCATTCTTCAACCCTGCCTACCGTGGTATATGTTCACTTTGCTAGCTGCTGGAGTGCAATATGCAAAAATTGGAATGGCCTTTAAAAAGGGGAATTTATTAGGTTGCAAGTCTACAGTTCTGATGCCATGAAAATGTCCAAATTAAAGCAAAACTATAGAAGTGTCCAATCTAAGGCATCTAGGGAAAGATACCTTGGTTTAAGAAGGCAAATGATGTTCAGAGTTTCTCTCTCAACTGGAAAGGCACATGGTGAGCATGGTGACATCTGCTAGCTTTCTCTCCAGGATTCTTGTTTTATGAAACAACTCTTGGGGCATATTCCTTCTCCATCTCCAAAGGTCTCTGGCTATGTGGGCTCTGTGGCTCTTTCCAAATGTTTCCTTTTTAAAGGATTCCAGTAAACTAATCAAGACCCGCCAGGACTGGGTGGAGTCACATCTCCTCTAATCAAAGGCTAATACCCACAATAAGGTGTGTTACATCTCTGTGGATATAATCTAATCAAGATTCCAACCTATAGTGTTGAATAGGGATTAAAAGAAAAGGCTGCCTCCACAAAATGGATTGGGATTAAAACATGGCTTTTCTAGGGTACATAATCCTTTCAAACTGGCACAGTAAATTACTGCTCTTGGAATAAAATCCAGTTCTGATATGGCCCACAAGCCCTTTGGTGAACTAATCCACATTTCTCATCATTATCCTCTCATTTTTTGTTCCAACCCAATTGAGCTTCTTTCATTTCCATGATGGCTCTGTTTCTATCATATCTTTGCTTATGCTGCTCTCTTTGTCTGGACCATAATACATTCCCTGAGCACCTGCTACTGCCATTTCTGCAGCCCTTCCTTGGCTAACTCCTCCTCCACC
The DNA here is from genome assembly GCA_004026745.1 of Myrmecophaga tridactyla. Taxonomy (NCBI): domain Eukaryota; kingdom Metazoa; phylum Chordata; class Mammalia; order Pilosa; family Myrmecophagidae; genus Myrmecophaga; species Myrmecophaga tridactyla. The sequence continues at coordinate 7,489 of PVIY010049602.1, forward strand.
TCCTTCAATTCTCAAATCAGATATTGCATCCTCTAGAGGCCTCCCATGATTCCATAGACTGAGTTAGGTCTCTGTGTTATATGTTCCCCCCATAATGTGCCTACTTAACCTTCACATCATGCTGAATTTTAATGATATTCCAGCTGCTCTGGAGCCAACTTTTGGTATCAGCCACTTTCTGGAACCAAGCCTCAAATTCACAAGGTGCAAGTGTTGTGAAGAAATGAGGTGACTGGAGAGTGTCTAGTCCCAGGGAGGTGGGGAAGAAGAGGTGGTCTTTGAGATGGGGGAGGGTAGGTAAGTGAGAAGAAGAGGATGTGAAACAGTGAGGAAGAATGAGGGAAGAAAACTTAGTGTATTTGTTTCTTTTGTGCATTTCCCTGTGGGATGTGTCCATCCGTGATTCTCTTCATTTTCAAGGAAGAAAATTGCCTCCAGTGCTACCACTAGCAGAAACAAATCTGCTAGATTTAGCAACAACATCAACAATAAGAAAAACAAAAAAGAAAAGAAGGTGTCCAGTTAAATTTGAATTTCAAAAAACAACATATAACTATTTTAGTGTAAGTATGCCCTATTTATTCATTGTTTATCTAAAATTCAAATATAATGCCTTTAGAGACTGGGGCATTCTCCACTACACTAATAGCAGATAGTTTTGCAGTCAGGATAAACCACCCTAGTCTAATCAATGGTTGAAAATGTTGTGCATAAGAGAAACCAATGGGCAGGCCTGTAGTGTCAAGGTGACACTGGACCTGTGCAATTCTCCCATTCTTAAATGTAAAAATGTCCTATCAAAAAACCACCAAGTGAGATGTCTCCAGGGGTGTCATATCCCAACACCTGCATCAAAATTGTGAGAAATTTGCCTAACTTGGTATCCAGCTCCCTCCTGGAGCAAAGTGAGATGTCAATTAATCCTGTAGAAGTTTTTCAACATATTGAAAAGATGCTTATAATTTATAAATGCATACCCTTGCAAAAGGCGGAATAGCACTGGGAAAACTATTACACCCACTCCATGTAATATTTTGTAGCTGCTAAGAATGATGATTGCAAAGTCTTAATGACACGAGGAAAGTGTATGTCATGAGCTAGGATATACAATTGTACATATATGATGATTGCCGGTGTTTGAAAAGGAAAAAATGGAATTCAGAGCAAAGATTGACAAGCCATACATCAAAATGTTGGAAGTTGTTTTCTGTGGGTAGTAGATGACTTTTTTTCTCCTTTCAACTTTTTTTGTGTTTTAAAAAAATTCTGTCAATGGTATATTTTACTTTTATAGAGAAAAGTATCAGTATATCATTTTAAAAGAAAGTAGATACTGATATTAATTATAACATCTGTTTTGCCCAATCGTTATAAAATTCTCTCTAGTGTTTGGCACATAGTAGATACTCAGTAACTACCGAATGAATGAATGAGGACAGGGAGTGTCAGTATTCTTTACCATTGTCTTCTCTATATTCAATTAAAGAGAGTTGAATGAATGAGGGATTTTAGCTCTTGGTGGTCTTGGGCAAACCTTGTCACCTCTTTGGGACTCAGTTTCCTCACTTGTTAATTGAGGTCTTGGATCATCATCTCTATGGTGGTCTCCAGAAGGTGAGAGATTTTGTGGTTACATGATTATTCAAGTGGTGTTCAAATGAACAGGCAGTGAAGGAGCAGATGCGACATATTGATCTTATAATTCTAGACCAGTTAGCTCTGGATACCCCTATTTTAGGATCAGGCAATCCTTTCCTGATGGACTATTTTATAAGACTTCAGAAGGGTCCAGTTGTACAGTGATTACTCATGATTAAATCTACTGCTTTCTGAAATTCAAAGATTTTATTTCACATTGCTCTGGTACTTTCCTAAATTATTTCTTTGTTCTGTACTGATAGCAATCTCTGGTGTTTTTGAGGATTATTGGCAGTTGTCAGCTTCTATATAGAGTACTTGGATAGCCAAAAAGGTATTTAGTACAAAAGTAAAAGAACCAACAGAAAAGAGGAATTCAGGAATCCTTTATGTTCATGATTTTGCTTACTTATGTGAGGCACATTCAAAGATAAAATGGAAATATATCTTAATTCTTAATTCCTTCTAAGGCATGTTCAGTGTGTCAAGTCAAATCAAGGAAAGAGGTTATCTCAAGAAGAACATCAAATCAAAAGAAACTTTGAATCATGTTGTACAGTATGATCACCCCAAGATACAGTGATACTCTTCTCTCTGATCCTACTTTGGGGGCATGTCTTTTACTTTTTATTATGGAAAATTTTAAACAGCACAAGTGAAGAGAATATGAATGTGAAACCCCCATGCAGCCATCTTCCCATTTCAGTAATTCTCAATATATAGTCAATCTTGCTCTATCCATGTATCTCCACATTTTTCCCTTTCCTACACAGGGTAATTTTAAAGCCAATCCTGACAGAATATTATTTAATCAATAAATATTTGGGCTCTATTATTTTATTTCTGACTATGACCACATTATGTTTGTACCTAAAAAAAAAAACCAGTAATTTCTTAATCATAAAATATTCAGTCTTCAAATTTCTTTGGAGTATTTTTTAAAACAGTGGAGGTCAGGCAACAGATAGGGAACAAGCTAAGGTGCTACCAAGTGATGCTGAATAATAGTAGTAGTGATAGTAAAATAAAATAAAACCACCAGCTGGGGTTCACATGCAATCCCATCCTATGTGCTTCCTAAAGCAATGGCTCACTGTTGACAGCCAGGCAGCACCATTCCTCCCTCCTTGTACACATGGCCCTCAGTCCCTCACAGCATGTTATTCTGCCATGGTTTAGTCCTTAAGTGGAAAAGTCCATGACTCCTTGCATGTGATACTTACTTTACAACCAAGTGTAGCCTGTTTGAAAAATTGAGGGGAAGACCCCATATTCATCCCCACAGCACAATAGAAAGATGGATTCTGTCACCCAAGTAGGCCAATTTTAACAGGTCTACAGCACTAAATAAGACTGCTTGAAAGGGCCCATTTGCACAATTGGTGATAAATTTGCTGTTTCAGTTTGCTAAAGCTGCTGGAATGTGATATACCAGAAATGGGTTGGCTTTTCCAAAGGGGATTTATTAGCTTACAAGTTACAATTCTGAAGCCATGAAATGTCCAAATTAAAGCATGAACAGGAGGATACCTTCCTTCAAGAAGGGTTGCTGGCATTCAGGACACCTCTGTCACATGGGAAGGCATGAGGCTTGTCTTTTATCATCGCATGAAGAACTTCAGTAAAAGGATTAAGCCCCATCTTGAGTATATAACAGCTTCAAATCAGCATACTTGTCAAGAAATAAGGATGTAAGAATGACTCATGAAAGCATTTGGTGAATGAATAATGGTGAAGAGAAAGGGCTCTTATGTAAAATTTTCTATATTCTAATTCCCAGCTTTCCACTTACATGCTGAGTAACCATGGGCAAGCTGATTAATTTATCTATACCTCAGTTTCCTCAAATGTTAATTGAAGCCAATAACCAAATCTATCTCACAGCCTTATTTTGAGAATTAAAGGGGAAAGTTCTTTAAAAATATCTGGGATAACCAATCATTTGGGACACCAGGCTTTTAGTGCTACAACTAGTTCCAGGCAAATTGGGACAGCTGGTCACCCTCTAATAGAGTCTCTGATACACAGAAAGCACCCAATAAATATTTTTATCTACCATGGTAGTGGCAATTGAGGGAGAAGTAGAGTTTTAGTTCCTCATCAAAGAAATTAATAATAACAGATTTTCCAAACAACTCCAAAATAGAAGCTATTCTCTTTATGAGTAGTGATTTCCCCAATTCTGAAGGTATTCAAACAGATCAAAAGAGAACATAAGCATTCAATTTAGTGGACTTCATCTATGTTTCTCAAATTGAAATGATAAGCAGAATTTCCTGGGGAGTTTTCTTAAAATGCAGATGCCTGAACCCTGTGACTTAATATAGCACAATTGGGATATGGGAACATTTATTCTTCACCCAGAGTTCCTTGGGTGATTCTCATCAACAGCCAGATCTTGATTACTTTCAAAGTTTCTTCTAATTTTCAAGTTTTATGATTTCAACTTATTTCAAGGCCAGTAGTAGGTAGATAGATAGATAGATAGATAGATAGATAGATAGATAGATAGATAGATAGATAGATATAGATGATGATAGATAGATAGATAGGATGGATGGATGGATGGATGGATGGATGGATGGATGGATGGATAGATATAGATTCTCTCAGAAGGACCAAAAGGCTAATTATTAAGGCTTCCTAAAACCAAAACAAAACATTTAATAAAGTGTTTTGGGGAGGTTTTGTTTGATTTGGAGTTTGGGGCTTTGAGGGTTTGGGTTTTTTCAATTGGCAGAAGTAAAAAGCACATCATCTGCTTCTGAGCCTGTGGTGAATTTTTCCAGGCAATTCAATCAAATTAGAGAAAATAAGTAACCAACTGCCTGATGGCTCTGACAAATGACATATCTCCATCCTGTACTCAAGCCTGTAACAGGAGGCTAGTTGTGACATTGGAAACAGTGGCAAATGTTTCAGCAGCTGACTTGTCATTGGGGAAATGAAGAGGTGTAAGTGATTTATACCAGGTCACACAGCAAGCCAGGGGGCAATGGCAGAAATAGGGTCCACTCGACAGTCCATAGTCCATGTAGTACACCCTGAGGCTATGGCAGTGAGGCCCTCACCTGAGCAAAGAAGCAGCTAGAGGGACTTCCACTTAGAGGTTCATAAATACTACTCTGAAAGGAAGAAGAAAATTCCCCTTTCATGCTCAGTCAAGCCTAAACCAGGGTAAAGGGATGAGGAAATGTTATTTGTTTGTGTAAGATGAAAGACTGCTGCATTTACCATATCCTGTCAGTACTACAGATAGACTCGTTTTCCCAATCATTCTTCATGTCGGTTCTCAAACAGTGCTTCTTGGAAGGCAGATTATTGAGGCAAAAAGATAAGAGGTAACTCCTGTAGCTAGATCTATAAAAGAGATAGTTCTCATTTTCAGTATGTGTGTTGATTAGATTTATGAGTACATGACTCAAAGTAGTAAGTTCAAAGGTATAATAAGCAAAGCATTAAATGTCACTGGAGAATATGAAAAAATGTCAGTTTTTTTCCCTAATTTCTTAACCTATTTCTAAGAAATAATTCAATCTGTTTAGTCTGAAACTATGTGGTTATATATTTCTTTATAAATTATTTTCATCTTTCTCACATTTGTCTTTCTGACATGATTAATTGGTTTCTCAAGGGTAGCAATCAAATTTACCTTTACAAACACACACACGCACATCTTCACAGAGCCCTCTACAGTATTTTGCACTCAGGATAGCCAATTAATATTTTGAAATTGGTCAATTTTAGAAGTAAATTTTATTATTATTATATTTATTTAAATTTAATTATTATTAGATTAGTTATTATTAAATTATTATTTATTATTTAAAATGTAAATGAATTAAACTTGCCAATCAAAAAACAGAAATTGGCAGAATGGATAAAGAAATATAACCCAACAATGTGCTGTTTATAGGAGATTCAGATTAGATCCAAAGACACAATCAGATTGAAAATGAAAGGATGGTAAGAAATATACCATGCAAATTGTAACCAAAGACAGTTTGAATGCCTACACTAACATCAGACAAGATACACTGTAAGTCAAAAATGTTAAAAGAGACAAAGTCATATGTTGATGATAAGATAAATTCAATAAAAAGATATGACAATTATAAACATATATGGAGGGCAGGCCATGGTGCCTAAGCAGGCAGAGTCCTTGCCTGCCATGCCAGAGACCTGGTTTCGATTCCCAGTGCCTGCCCATGCAAAAAAAGAAAAAAATTGTTAACATATGCAGCTAACAACAGGGCCCCAATATATGAAACAAACAATGACAAAATTGAAAGATAAAATAAAAAGTTTTACAATAATAGTTGGAAATTTCAGTCACCACTTTCAATAGTGGATAGATGTCTAGACAGAAAATCAACAAGGAAATAGAGGACCTGAACAACACTATAAATCAACCAGATCTAACGGACATATCTAGAACACTTTACCTAACAACAGAAGAATACACATTCTTTTCAAATGCATATGGATCATTCTCCAGGACAGATCATATGTTAGGGCCCCAAAGAATTCTGAATGAATTTTAAGATATTGAAATTATACAAAGTAACTTCTCTGACCACAAAGAATGAACTAATAGTCAAATATAGAAGGAAAACTGGAAAATTTATAAACATTTGGAAATTAAACAGCTCACTCTTGTTTTTTCTTTATTAGAGAAGTTGTGAGTTTACAGGGCAATCATCTGTAAACCACAGGCTCCCCATATACCAATCTATTATTAATACCTTGCATTGGTGTGGAACATTTGATACAATGGATAATAGCACATTTTTATAGTTGTATTAACTATAATCTATGGTTTGACTTAGGGTCCACTGCTTATGTAGTGTAGTTACACGGATTTTTAAAAAATTTTTATTCTGTTATACTATATACAATCTAGCATTTCCCCTTTTAATCACATTCAGATATATATTTCAGTACTGTTAATTATGTTTTCAACAACATGCTATCATAATCACCATCAATTATCAAAAATGTTCCATCATTCCAAATATTAATCTTCTACATATTAAGACTCAACTTCCCATTCCCTATCCCCATCCCATCCCCTGGTAATCTATAGTCTAGATTCTGACTCTATGAGTTAGTTTATTCTTCTTATTATTTATAATATTATTATTATTATATTATTTTTATAATGATAATATTATAAATTCTTATTTATAATAATAAGAATTTTTTATTTATTAAATATAAATTGTTTCAGATAAGTAAGTCATACAACATTTATCCTATTGTGTCTGGCTTATTTCACACAACATGATACCTTCAAGGTTCATCCATGTTGTCACATGTATCAAGACTTCATTCCTTTTTACAACTGAATAATATTCCCTAATATATGTATATACCACATTTTACTTATCCATTTATCTGTTGATGGACACTTGGGTTGCTTCCATCTTTGGGTAATTGTATATAATGCCACTATGAATATCACTGTTCAAATATCTGTTTGAATCCCTGCTTTCAATTCTTTTGGGTATGTACCTAGATATGGGATTGCTGGGTCATATGGTAGTTCTATACTTAGCTTTCTGAGGAATTGCTAAACTGTCTTCCACAGCAGCTGCACCATTTTACACTGCCACCAGCAATGAAAAAGTTCCTATTTCTACACATCCTCTCCGACACTGGTATTTTCCATTTTTTTAATAGCAGCCATTCTAGTGGCTAGAAAATAATATCTTGTTGTGGTTTTGATTGCATTTCCCTGATAGCTAATGATGTTAGGCATTTTTATATGCTTTCTGGCCTTTTGCATATTTTCTTTAGAGAAATATCTATTTGAGTCTTTTGCCCAATTTTTAATTGGGTTGTTGGTCTTTTTGTTGTTAAAGTGAAGGATTTCTTTATATATACTAGATATTAACCTTTATTGGATATGTGGTTTCCAAATATCTTCTCCCACTCTGTGAATTGTCATTTTACTTTCATGATAAAGACTTTTGAGGTTCAAAAGTTTTTAATTTTGATGACATCCTATTTATCTATTTTTGTTGTTGTTTTGCTTGTCCTCTGTGTGTAAAGTCTAAGAAACCATTGCCTAACACAAGATATGAAGTAGGAGCCCTTTTTGCTAACAGAGAATAATGCTGTTCTTTCCCAATTGAGTGGTCTTTTTGCCACCTTGTCACAAGTCAGTTATCCATAAACGTGAGGACTTATTTCTAAATTTTCAATTTTATTCCATTGGTCTATATATCTGTCCTTGAGTCAGTACCATGCTACTGTGATTACTGTCGCTTTGTAATAAGTTTTAAGATTGGGAAATGGGAGTCCTCCAACTTCATTCCTCTTTTTCAAGATAACTTTAGCTATTTAGGGCCTCTTATCTTTTTATATAAATTTGATAATTGGCTTTTCCATTTATGCAATGAAGGTTGCTGGAATTGGTACTGGGACTGTGTTGAATCTGTGAATTGCTTTGGGTAGTATTGACATCTTAACAATATTTCACCTTCCAACCCATGAACACAGAATATCCTTCAATTTATTTAGGTCTTCTTTGATTTCTTTTAGCAATGTTTTGTAGTTTTCTATGTACCAGTTCTTTACAAGCTTGGTTAGATTTATTCTCAGACATTTGATCCTTTTAGTTGCTATTGTGAATGGAATTTTTTCTTTAGTTTTCTTCAGATTGTTCATTGCTTGTGTATATAAACAGTATTGATTTTCAGATCATGATCTTGTACCCTATTACTTTGCTGAATTCATTTATTAGCATTAGGAGCTTTCTTGTGGACTTTTCAGGATTCTCTGTATGTAGGATCATGTCATGTACAAATAGGGAAAGTTTAACATCTTCCTTTCCAATTTGGATCACTTTTTAAAAATTTTTCTTGCCTAATTTCTCTGGCAAGAATTTCCATTACAGTGTTGAATGACAGTGGTGACAGTGGGCATCTTTGTCTTGTTCCTGGTTTTAGAGGGAAAGTTTTCAATCTTTCACCATTAAGTAGGATGTTAGCTGCAGGCTTTTCAGACATGCCCTTAAATAGCACACTCTTAAACAATTAATGAGTTAAGGAAGAACTTACAAGGGCAATTGAAAAATACTTAGAGGTGAGGATGCACAGGTGGCTCAGTGGTAGAATGCTCACTTTCCATGCAGGAAACCCAGGTTTGATTCCCGGACTATGCACCAAATAAATCTAATAAATAAATACTGTTCTAGTTTGCTAGCTGCCGGAATGCAATATACCAGAAACAAGAATGGCTTTTAACAAAGGGAATTTAATGAGTTGATAGTTTACAGTTCTAAGGCCGAGAAAATGTCCCAATTAAAACAAGTCTATAGAAATGTCCAATCAAAGGCATCTGGGGAAAGATACCTTGGTTCAAGAAGGCCAATGAAGTTCAGGGTTTCTCTCTCAAGTGAGAAGGCACATGGCGAACACAGTCAGGGCTTCTCTCCCAGCTGGAAGGGCACATGGCAAATACAGCGTCATCTGCTAGCTTTCTCTCCTGGCTTCCGGTTTCA
>PVIY010049603.1:0-16640 GCA_004026745.1 Myrmecophaga tridactyla
TGTTTCCACAGGAGAGTCTTGCTGGCGGACTGTGGGAAGATGCCTGGCAGGGTGTGCTCTCAGCCGCCACCCCTTCCTCCCCACAGCAGCGCTGGGACCAGCCACCGCACAGTCTGCCTTCCTTGGCTGCTCCCAGGCTGGTGGCTCAGCCCTGGCCAGGGGCCATGGAGCCGAGGCCTGGAGTTGGCTTCCTGCAGTAGAACAGGTGAGCAGTTTACCTGGGGTTGGTGAACAGATCTTCCCTCTCCATAAAAATAAATCATAGCTATCTGAATTTGTGGATTTTTCCCCTTGTTGCCTTAGTTTTAAATTGGTTTATGAAACTTACTGTGCAAACACAGGTTTTACAATGATTATATGGATACTTTAAATATGCCTAAGGTTAAGCTAACGAAGATACCCATTTTTGGTGGTTCTAAGTATATTGCTTGTTTTCTTAAATAAAAATATTAAAAAACAAAAAAGAAATCATAGTGGCTGCCATTTATTGTCCCTTCATTGCCAAGGATGTTGCAAACATCATCTCATTTAATTTTCACACAGCTTGATGAGGTGGTTATTGGTAGTGGCCCCATTTCACAGATGAGAAAACCGAGGTTTAACACTTTAGATGATGATAATTGCCTGTGTGCATCCGGCTATTGAACTGGGGAGTTGTAACTCGAACCCAGATCTTTTCTGTGTCCAAGGGCATGTTGTTCATCAGATCCCTCGTCTGGGAGCAGTTTGGGAGCAGGGCCCATGCCATTTTTCTTCTAATATTTCCACGTGTCTAGCTGAGTACCTTGCACATAACAGCCAGTTAAAACACATTGATTTTTGCATTCATTAATGATCTCTTAAGTTTTGACAAGAGAGTTAAGTTCAGTCAGAACTTTTCACAAATCCCAAACCAATTTTCCCTACTCTGTTGATTTATTTATTCTGTAAACATTTGCTGAGAGTCCCTTTGTGCCTGGGCTGCTCGGCAGGGTTATTTTCTCAGTCCCATCCTGCCTAGACTCTAATTATAGCTGCAAGTTTTGAGATGACAATGCTTGCATTCTAGTTGGGTAAAGTACCAGAGTATCTGCTAGCATGGCCTCCTGGGGCCCAAAAGCCACAGCTGGAAATGCCCCTTGACTGGTAGTGCCACCCTGTTATAGATTCCTGTTTGCCTGGAGGGGCTTTGAGTCTTTGAGCTCTGCAGGGCTTCCCATCAACCCTCACCTCCTTGGCCCTGTCTCCCCCTTTCCCTAGGCAAAAACATGCGTCTGCCCAGCCCCCAGAATGCCACTGGTCCTGGATGGTGCCGGGAGTCTTTATTCCAATTATAGTAGAGAGCTGGTCTGCTCTTCCTTCTTTTATCTTCTGTCGCTGTCACTGACAAATTCGAAGATGGTCAGGAAGGCCATGTTTTGGGCATTTCTGGTGACCCCAGGTCTCTGGGTGTAGCTATTCTTAAACATCTTAGGAGATGGCTGGAAAACTGATGTTTGTCTGTGTCAGGATTTCTGGGAGGAAAAGACATGTGGTAGTGGAGGGGAGGGTTGAGAAATGGGGTAGAAGACTTTCACTAAGGAGCTAAAGTGAAAGCATGTCAAGCTAAAATGATGAGATTGTCATTTATTGTCCATCTGCTTGACACTGCCTCAAAAATAACAACAATGAAACAACTACTTGGTGGTACCCAGAAGGCAGGGTTGCTTCCTTTCCATGGTGAAATATAAATGGCATGACTTCTCCAAAGAGCAATTTAGCATCATGCATTGCATTTTAAACCAACACCTACCCCTTGATCCAGCAATTGCTTTTGCAGAATGAAACTCAATGAAATGAGCAGATGCAAAAAGCTTTATGCGTGAGGTTTATTTAGGCATTGTGGCAAACTTTTGGAAAGACCCTAAGTGTACAAAAACAGGGGACTGGTTAAATAACTTACATCCATCCATCCATTCAGTGAGATGGTCTGCATCCATTTAAAATGATGTTTGGGCACATTTTTTGCTGCCATGGAAACAGAATCATTGTGGCAGTATCATTTACAATGTGCCTATTATGTGCCAGGCACTGCTCCAAGCATTTTGCAAGAACAGCTCAGTTAATCCTGCCAGCCCCCTTATGGTACAAGTGCACAATTAGAATAATTCCCACGTTACAGATATGAAAAATCAGCAAAACCCCACGTTTGCCCAAGTGGCACCAAGTGGTCTCCAACCTCAGCTGTTTCTTAACCAGCTACCCTATGGCCTTTACCTGTGACCCTGAGACAGAAAAATCAAGGATACAAAACTGCATATCCAGCCTGATCCCACTTTCACAGGGAAAGATGTGTGTTAAGTGCTAGGTCGAGGGAACGACCAAGGGCACTGCAACGGGAGCTGTGGAGGCTGTGTCGCCCCTCCCAACATGGCTTCTGGAACCGCCCCTTCTGGACACCTGACTTCCGGAACTGATGAACCGCCCCTTCCGACCACCTGACCTCTGGAGAACCGCCCCTTCCGGATGTCACCTGATCCCCTTGCTTAAACACTGCCCACGCTATCACCCAGGCAGTGACTCGTCTCCCTCCATCTTGGGTTCGGTGAGCTCAGCCCAGGAGCGCAGAAATAAACCCACCCGCTTTAAATTTCCCGGTCTACCGTCCTTCTTTCTCACCCTTTCACCTCCTAAACCTTTCATTAGGCATAGACAAAAGACTGGAGAGGAAAACAACCTTGATAGTGGCAGCTTCTGGGTGGTAGAATTTAGCGTCATTCTCGTCTATGTGATTTTGGATTTTCTAAATTCTCTTCAAAATTAGTGCATTAATTTTATAATAAAAGTAGAGAGTGTGAGAAGAGAGAAAGGGAGGACTTGGAGGTGTGTGTGTCTGGATGAGCAGGGCCCCAGCAGCCCTCCTCTTGGGGTGCGGATTATGGGGTGTGTGGGTTCTAGGGCATGACCCAGTCTTGCCTCCAGTTATACTGCAACTTTGGGGAGGGGAGTAGGGGACATTCTGTGACTTTGAAGAAGGCGACAAAGACCCCAGAGTCCTCTGACGCTGGCTTCAGGAGCACCAAGAGTGAGCAGGTTTGGGTTTTGAGTCCCTCCTTCTGACCAGCTTTGAATATTGTTCCTCCTGGAAACTCTTACAACTGCAGTATCAGGGTTGGAAAAAGAGCTGAGGATTGTCTGGGGCATGTTTCACCATCATTTTTCTTAGTGGCAAAACAGTTTCTTCAAAATGAGTCTTGCTCATGAAGCAAGGCAAAGAAATGATACTTTGACATCTGGGACCAGTTTCTTTTAGAGAGGGGATTGTTCCGTGTAGGAAAAGAACAATCAGGGGAGGCCCTGAGGATATGGTTTGTCTTTACAGTGAAGTCAAAAGGACTGTTCTCTATAAGAAACGAATAAGTCTTTTGGGATGGAGGAGAGGAGAGGCCGGGGAACTTGGGCAAGAAGGCAGCTGGGGACGTTCTTTGAACAGCAGGCTCTTTCATGGTCCATTTTAAGGTCTTTGTGTTGCTGTGATGTTGGACCTCGCCATTTACTAGCTGTGTGACTTTAGGAAAGTCGTTTTACCTCTCTGAACTGCAGTATTCAGCTGGAAATTGGGGACTATCTGCATTTTTTTCTTTATTTTTTATTTCTTTGGGAACCATCGACTTTTGAGGGTTGTTGTAAGGATGAGAAACCATGCAGGGGTTGTGTTGGTCCCGGGCCTGTTTGCCATCAGGTCCATTCCTCTACCATCTCCACTTGGCTCTGTACAGCAAAGGGATGGGGTGACCCCTGGAATCTGCTCACGACACTGGAGGGCTGGAGGAAGGGAGAAGCCAGATATTTCTCCTCTCCCTTTTCTGCCTCAGATGGGTTCCTGGGCAGCAGCTGGGTCTCTTCTGCGGGTCCAACTCTTGCCTCTTCCCTTGATCCTTCCAGCCCAGGGTGACAGCCGTCTCCTGCTGTTGAATCGCTCTGCCCTGATCGATTTATTGGCCCTTCCACTACTTTCGTCTGCCCAGTTCCCCATCAATTCCATCAGGGTGATTTGCTTGCCTGGTTGGACTTGGCTGATGAAGGGTTGAAAGAAAATTTGGCTTTGACTTTGATATTAAACTTTGCAAGGCTAACTAGCCAAACGTCTGGTTCAGTGGTGTTTCTGGGATCTGCGAAATTGTTCATAATTTCTGAATAATCATGTAGGTTCTATCACTCTTCATTAGATTATATCATCTAATTTTCATAACAATGAAATAAATGTGAACGTTTACATCTTTTGGCTTTATTGTTAATATCTAAATATTCTCTTTCAAATATAGGTAAGTTTTGGGAAGTGGACTGTTTTTTGTTTATAGGTTGAAATTTTATCACTTGCTTAAAGTATAAATGCACGTCTATTGTTGCAAGAGTGAAGTTCTTCACTAACTTTGATTTTGAAGGTTGTTAATTTTTTTATGAAAATATTTACATTTCCAGTAGTCAAGTAAATAGGGAGATAGAGTGACAGTTAATGCCAATATTGAGAGTATTAACTAGATAACTTTAGGAAGAACATTATTTCCTTCCTGAGCCAACCTGTTTATAAAATGTAAATAATAATAAAGAACAGAATATGAGAAATTAGATCATATTACAATTATATTTTTGGCATTGTTATTGAGCCAGCATTCATAATATTTAACGAAATAAACTTTAATAACTGCATTTAATTTTTAACTATTCTATTTAGGAACTCTAAGTCATGAGGATTTCAAGAAGATATTTGGGAATTTTCATATCTTGGAAGGATGAATTGGAAACGGCCACGTTGCCACCTCAAAATGGAAGGAAAAACTCCCGAATCATGTACATGAATCTTTGATCCAGTTATAATAAAGACTACAAAGAAAGAAAATGCTGGAGAAAGATGAGGCAACCCCCCAAGTATCTTTCTCCTCTCTTGACCTCAGTCGAGAGTGAGCATTTATTTAATAACACACAATCAAGGTCAGAGGCCACAGGCCCCCAACTATTTTCAGTGCCGAGGATTTCCTGTTCCTAACTCTAAAACACGAATGCTCAAAAGCGATACTAAAACAAAAATGAAAAAAATTGTAATAATCATTAACTTTTAAAATGAAAGGCCTGAATTGTGCTTTCATCCCAGAATTGAGTTCCATGACAGTGTCATTTAGCTTCAGTGGGGGCTAACTACTAATTTTGACACTTAGCCACTGGGTCAAAGTGCACGCCTTGCCCTGCCTGCGTGCTTTGTGATGGCTGGTTTGCTTATCAGCGTTCTCCACGGGACTCCGGGATGCAGGAAGCAGGGACAGTGTGTGCCATCTCCCTGCTCTGTCCCCAGCAATGCGATTTCTGGCCCATATTAAGTGCTCAATCAATTCTTGTTGAAGGAGCAAAGTACAGTACAAGGCATTATTATTAAACCCCCAAGGGGCAGCTACAAGGCAGCTGTTGGGCATGAGTCAGGCAGCTCTGTGGATCCCAGACACCTCCTGATCAGTCAGAATGCTTCCAGGGGCAAATCGCACGGCACAAAAAAATCAACATGGCACGGCTTAAGCAATAAAGGGAATTTATTGACAAAGCTGAAGACTCCACGGTTGGACAGGCCTAAGGGTGCAGGGTGCTTCCCAAGTCCACGAGGTTGTGGGATCTGTGGCTCCTTTTCTCGAGATTGCCTTTCTCCATCCGCCACATCACGCCTGCCTCTTCCCCAGCTGACAGTAGCGTACGGCGTCCAGATCTGCATTACCCGCGGAGCAAACCAACGTCCTGGGCGTCATCTTGATTGGGCGAGTTGGGTCACATGCCCAGCCGCGCACCACTCACCGAGGCTGGAAACGATGGGGCTCATCTGATTGGCTTAGGCAACAGGGTCCACCCAATCAGGCTGTCTTTGAGCAAGGGAGTAGAGTAGAATGGAGTGTGCCCGGGGTGTCTTCGTTTTCTCTTTCTTTGTAACGCATCACCACAAACGTAACAACTTAAAGCAACACACCTTTACCTCGCAGGTTCTGTGGGTCAGGAGTCCAGGTTGGGCTAGTTGGCCCTCTGCTCAGAGTCGCAGCAGGCTGAACTCAGGTGTGGCTCATCTGAGGTGGGGCTTCTCCAAGGGCGGTGGTTGTGGGTAGAATTTGTTTGCTTGAGGCTGTGGGGCTGAGGCCCTCATTCTCTTGCTAGCTGTTGGTCAGGGACTGCCACAGCCTTCCCCTCTCACCACACGGCTGTTTGCTTCTTTCAGGCCAGCCAGAGAGCCTGTAGAGGAAGCTTCATCTCTGACCGCTAAACTCGCTTGAAGACGTCCCCTGATTAGGCCAGGCTCACCCAGGATGATTTCTCTTTTGATTAACTCAAACTGAGCAGATTAGTGACCGTAACTGCATCTGAAAAAGCTCTCCAGCTTTGCTCTATAATGTAACTTAAGAGAGTGCTAAGCCATCTTATTCATGTGTTTGGGTCACATTCAGGGGGCAGGGATTATACAAGGCCAGTACACAGTGGGTGGGAAATCTTAAGAGACTGTCTTAGAATCCTGCCTCCCGCAGTAGGTGTCCCCCACATGCCTGGCCCTTCTTCAGATCCTGTCCAGGCTTCCTGACCCCCCAGTCCCGGCTGTGCTCACTGGGGCCACAATCTCCTTTCAGCCTGGAGGAATCACCCAAGAGAGGCACCTCTGTCCCTTCTGTCCTCCCCTCTGCTGGGTGCAAACCCTCTTTACTTGGAAGAAGAGTCAGAATCACTCAGCCTGAATTGCTTATCAGAAGCTGTCAGCAGCTTGGTCAAATCCAGCCTTGACCAAAGTCTTCTGAGGCCTGGACTGGTGCCTCCAAAACAAACCGTGAATTTGTCTTTGCTAGAGGACTTGAGTGTGTGCTTACTATGTGCCAAGTAGACAAGTATTGCGCTAAGTGTCCTTCCGCGTTAATCGCAACAACCCACAAGATTGCCATTATCCACATTTCTATTTCACAAAAGAGAAAATGGGGAAACAGCTGTGTGTGTGTGTGTGTGTGTGTGTGTTTGTGCTCAGACCGCAGGCCAAGTACTCATCCTAGGCCACGTGATCTAGAGCCAGGACTTGAATCCAGGTCTCAATGACTTCCAAACACATGCACTCAGTTAGTCAAGTAGTACGCCTCCTCCCAGAATGTTCCAAACCATTGCAATCTAGCTTCCACATCTTGCTGATGGAGAAAGGGAAAGATACAAACTCAAAGTCCCCACCCAGAAGGTCAGCAGCATTATTGGTTTAATTTCATGTCTGAGCCTGGGGCGTGCAGACCAAGCCAAATAAATGCAGGGAAACAGTACCTGCTTTGTCCATTCTCCATCCCTTGAAGCATCATATATGCATCTGTTGGGATAGCTCTTGCAGGCTTTAGAGAGCTCTCCACAAGGGGACTATTCACAGAAAAACAAGCCATTCGATGCCAGTTGGAGAAGAAAATGCTGGTTGCTTTTTAATTCACCTTGTGAAATGGCTGCTGCTGGGTGTGAGCTATGGCTACCAGATCGCGGTACAAAGAGCCAAGCATTCTGTGCCCCAGTTCCTGCTCTCGATGGCACTGGCTGTTCTAGAACACATCCTGATGTCTCATGCAGAAACAACTTTGCAAAATTCTCTGAACATTGTTAAGCACACTCAGGAGTCAGGCTCTTTGCTTCAAGGCATTTTAATTACTCAGTGAACTTGCAGCAGAGAGGCAGGGATGGACTGAGAGGACATCAGCAGTTTGGCTGGAGTGAAATGGCCCAGCGGTTGTTGCTGTGTCCAGCCGCTCTCAGGTCTGACTCTTCGGCAGACACTGCAGGGCAGCACAGTCCAGTAGAAATGTAACGTTGAGCCATCTTTATCATTCTAAATTTTCTAGTAGCCACATTAAAAAAGTGAAAGGAGGGGGGCCACGGTGGGTCAGTGGCAGAGTTCTCATCTGCTATGCTGGAGACTTGAGTTCGATGCCCAGTCCCTGCCCATGTTAAAAAAAAAAGTGAAAGGGAATAAGTGAGATTAATTTAGTGTTTCATTTAACCCAGCATATTATCATTTCAATATGTAATCAGTATAAAATTTATTGATAAGATACTTTACGTTCTTTTTGTTGTTCTCAGTCTTTGAAGTCTGGAGTGTATTTTACGCTTAGAGTACACCTAGATTTGGAGCAGTTACATTCAAGGAACCGATAGGGTTCTCTGGCTGTACCACGGCTCTGGTCATGCCCTCTTCTGCTCGGAGACCTTCAGTGGCTCCTCAGTGCCCAAACTTTTGTAGGCAGTCAACTATTACAGTGATTTGTGTTTGTGACTGCTTCTCTCTCCAACACTAAGAGTTTTCACGGGTCTACGCGGGCACTCGTGCCAACATGTCTTAGTGTGAAGGTCCCTGAGTGATGTTAATGGTATTTACTGCTGCCCCTCAGAAAATCTTTGTGGGATTCATGAATGTTATCTGTAAAGCATCAGTGTTAGACGCTTTACAGAATTTGCTCCTTTAAATCTCACAACGATTCCATGAATTAGGTATTTAATCTCCATTTTATGGATAGGAAAACAGAGGCACAGAGAGATGAACTTGAACTCAGACCAGACTCTTTTATGAAACTATGTAGTGCTGAACCCACATTCTGGGTTCTCAGAAGACATGTATTAACTGGGTTGAATTGAAACAACAGACTTTGGCAAATCCTTGGGATGGCGGCGGCAGGGGGAGCTGGGATGGCTGCTGAACAGCGTGTCCTTCGTGGTCATGGGTGTACAGTGTTAATGGCGGACCCAGGAGTGCAGACAGTGGTTTCTTTGGGAGCTGGGCTGAGGAGAACCGGCGCTTTCGGCAGCCAGGCAGCAAACTGGAAGCGCCCCGACTGTGTGCCATAATCGCCCGGGTGCTGCCCACCCCGATCCCTGCATCAGGCTGATAGCTGGCACCCTGCATCTCGGGCTCCCGGAGTCGCTGCTATTTACGTGATGCATGAGCCACCCTCGTTTATTGCCAATGAGTATGATGCTTCGCCTTGGTACCTTACTGAGAGCACAATAAAAATAAAGATGAGCTACTAATAAAATGTCAAAAGAAAATGTCAATTAGGATTGCCATAAAAAGAGGCCAACGCTATTGTACATCCTCTCAGTGAATTCCCTTTAATTAGTCAAGTAAATATGCAGTCCTCCCACTCAGGTGTGTATTTGTTTGCTTTAAAACATTGTAATTACATCCCCCGCTTTAGAAACTTCTGGGAACCGGAACCACCACACATGGGCTTTGGCGAAGAGGATGTGAGCCAGCACTTTGGCAGGAGTGACACTATTTCTGCCTGTGATAAATTACTGGGATAATCATTCCGAAGCAGGCTGGGTCTTGCTCTGCCCTCACTCAAACACCCTCAGTGGCTCCCTAGGGCTTGCTGACATCAGTGCCAACTCCACCCTATATAATGGAAAGAGAACTGGGCAAGGGAGCCTGGAAAGGTAGTTCTGTATGACCTTGAGCAAACTCCTATTCGATCTATGTCTGCTTCCTCTGATGTGACAGGTCTGTCCCCTTTCCTCCAGTTTATCCATATTCCCTCAAGAAAACATTAGAACATTACAACTTCAGTTTATATTTGCTTCTTATGTATTCCTTCTATTTTTGTGTATGTACGATTATAAAATTAATAAAGTAGAACATGAGTATGATGAATAAAATAAAAACTGATACATAGGGTGGCAGTGTGTCCTGAAAAGTCTTTTTCATGAAGAGTCTGTGTGATTAAAAAAAAATAAGTGGAGGCAGCCAGTATCAAGAATGGGGACCAGACGGACGAAATAAACTTGAGTCAGATGACCTGCTGTAGAATGCTGGTCCTCTCTCTGGCTGAGCACAGCTCCTTAAGAGATGTATGACCTTCCTTGTCCTGAAATGGGACTAATCTCACCTGGATGGTTTTAAGGGAGGTGATTCTGGGGACTGGATTATATCATGCATATGAAAATACCTTGTAAGCTCTGCCTCCTCTGTACAATGAGGGACAAATACGACGGTGTCAGCTCAAACCTCATGGGCCGGGTGCTGGGCTGGGCCTTCACACACGCTGGTAACCAGACCAGGAAAGTCTCTTGACCCGCATGGACAGGTCAAGGTGTTAGGTCGGGGGAACAGGGAAGAACACTGCAACTGGAGCTGCGGAGGCTGTGTCGCCCCTCCCAACGTGGCTTCTGGAACTGCCCCTTCCGGACACCTCACTTCCGGAACTGATGAACCTTCTGGACACATGACTTCCGGAGAACTGCCCCTTCCGGACACCCGACTTCCGGGGAACCGCCCCTTCCGGACGTCACCTGACCTCCTTGCCTAAAAATTGCCCACGCCATCACCCAGGTGCTTAATCACCTCCCTCTATCTTGGATTTGGTGAGCTTAGCCCGGGAGCGCAGAAATAAACCCGCCCGCTTTAAATTTCCCAGTTTACTTTCCTTCTTTCTCACCCTTTCGCTTCCTAAACCTTTCACAAGGGACAGGTCCAGAGAGGTGGGGTCACAAACAAGCCATCACTGTTCCTCCTGGTCAGCGTTCATGTTTGAGTTTCATGAAGCTCACGATCTTACCACCAAATCAGACTCCTTGTCACCTGCAGCCTGATCTCCAGAGCTCATGCCTCATTCTAGAGGTCCGCTGGACCGTGTTCTCTGCATCCTGTGGCCAGGAGAGGGTAGATTTGCTCTTTTAAGGTGCCACTGACCTTATCCAATAAAAGGAATCAGGATCTAAGGAGTCTGTTTAATTCATTATTAAAGATCATTTCCTGTTATTATCTTCCCTGTAGCAAAATTAGCTGTTAACTCTCCTGTTAGCATAAACCAGCCAGTATTACTAGGAAATTAGGAAAAAAAAATCAGTGCAGTGATATGTGAGCTGAGCTCAGGGGATTCCCCATCTTTGGTGCTTATTAACATTGTGCCTTAGAAGTTGAGGAAATGTTCTGTTAAGTGGAAAAAGAGTTGTAGAAATTTTACTTTCAAAAGTCAAGTGAAAAAAGTTACTTTTTTTTTTTTTTCCCAAGTCAAATTAATTTTTGTCTCAGGGCAAGAAAAAGTAAATTAAAAATCACACTCCGCCACTTCCTGCCAGGCCCGGTTTTCTCTTGGGTTTCCCTCCCTCTTGGCTGGGGTTTTGGGTTTCTTTGTCCCATTTAGGGCCTGGGAGGTTGCTGGGCTGGAGGGGTTTCTGCTCCAGGGACTGCTGGGCTGTAGAGGGGTGGGGCTGCCTGCCCCTTCCCCCGCCTGCCCGCCCTTGTGCTTCCTTCCCTTCCCCCTGGGCAGTCTTTGGGGTTGAGGGGGTGAGGGGGCAAAGCCTGAGTGAGCCCCGGAGACACAGGGAGGGCCCGAACTTCACACTGTGGAGCAGGTGGCATCTGACCCGGCGTGGCTGGGGGGCTGAGCGCCGGTCCATTGGGCAGCGTGGGGCCTGCGTAGCTGCGGGTGGGCACAGAGGCCGTGGAGGGATCCGGGCAAAAGGAGCAGATGGTGAGCTGATGCTTCCAGGAAAAGGAACGCAAGTGCGCTGGGGGCCCCGGCTCACCCTGTCTGCACCCGCGGGCACACAGAGGGGGTGTGTAAGGGAGGCACGCAGTGGCTGGTGCAGCCACGGGGCTTGGAGCAGACAATGGGTGGGCTGGACCCGTAACCCCGTTACTTAACATCCTCAAGCAAATCGCGTAACTGCTATGGGCATCGAGTTCTTCACCAGGAAATAGAAATTGGTCAACCTTTGGGCTTGCAGAGAGGGCTCCCCTTAAGGACATCCCTGAAGGCTTTGCCAGATCTCAGAACGGTCTGAGGTGACAATGCTTGGCCAAGAACACAGGAAGGGGCTGGCGCTTGCCAAGGCCCTGCAGTGTTCTGGGAACTCTGCTAGGCTCATAACACATTTGTTATGGACTCGTGGGTTCTTGCAGCTCAATAATTACCAAGAATATTAGAATTAGGACAACACAGAATGTCAGCACTGTGAGAGATCCTGGGAAGCCTGGCAGAGTGACTAGCTCATCCTGGTTTGTCTGGGACATTCCTGGTTTTAGCACCGAAAAGTCCTGTGTCCTTGGAAACCTCCCAGCCTAGGCAAATTGGGATGGCTGGTCACCCTAAAAATCTTTGTTTTCATGGACATGAAAACATCCAGTATTTGCCCTTCTGTGTCTGACTTATTTCACTCAACAGGATGTCTTCAAGGTTCATCCATGAAATGGTACGTATCAGAATTTCATTCCTTTTGACAGCTGAATAATATTCCATAGTATCTCTATGCCACATTTTGTGTGAGCAAATTCATAGAGATAGAAAGCAGATTATAGGTTACCAGGAGGAAGGGAAGGGGGGTAGGGGAAATAGGGACTTGCTGCTTAATGGGTGTAGAGTTTCTCCATGGGGTGATGAAAAACTTTTGGTAATGGATGATGGTGATGGGTGCCCAGTAGGATGAATTGTGCACTGGAAAGTGGCTTAAATGGGAATTTTGAGTTGTATGCATGATACCATAATAAAAAAATAATGAATAAAAGACAAAACTTCTTGTTTTAGAGGTGAAAGGCAATGCCAGAGAAGGTCTAGGGACTGGGGAGTGGCAGAGCTGCTTTTCATGTGGGTTCAGCCTTTTGGGCAGAGGTGGGATGCAGCGTGGCTTCTGCCTAAGGGGGCCCCACGACCTACATGTTTCCCTGCGCCCACTTTCACCTGCTGGTGTGTGACTTCCAATTGTTCTTTGTTAATGCCATTATCTTTAATTTGCAAGAATGCAGCCCACAGGAAATCTCTGGACACTTTCTCCTTAATGAAACACAATCTGATTACAAATCATCAGAGTCCCCTGGTGGACAGCCTTTTCTGGAGGGTCTCAGCCTGCCCTGGCTGCTTCAGCACAACCTCTGCTCCTCGGGGGTCCCCTGCCAGCCTGTATCTTAATTCCAGCTTGACTGGTGTGGGGGAGATTGAAAAACACCCTCCCTCATTGCCCTGGGCTTCTCCTTTAAGATGAAGAAATGTTGTTCACCACAACATTTTAAAGAATGTGTAAAATTTATTTTTTGTTGCAGCTGCCAATAGACGCCATCGTGAACAGTCGTGGAGGTGGGTGGGTCAGCTGGATAAGGTAATGAAGACAAGTGGGGAGAGGGATTAGCCAAGTCATAAAAGTGCACCCATATACCAGGGTGTGGGAGAATTTTGGCCTGTCAATGTCTAAGGAGGCTGGGACAGAGCCAGCCACCCTCCAAACAGGCTGATGGGATTCAGGGGGGAAGCCTGGCAGACTGCATGGTTGTGGCAGCGTTTTAGTAGACATGATGAGACCCTGCTGTGCCTGGGACAGGGCAGCAATGACTTAGCATTGCTTGGAGTCTTTTAACCCTGTCGAGTGTGCCAACCAAACTTCAACCACTTACTATCACGCCTGCCACAAACACCAGGAAGTTCAGAACCTGGGACCCAAAGCCTTATTTTCTTCCACCAGCTCACGCTCGCCAGACCCTATTCTCAGCACCAGCCTCAAACCTTCACTGACGCAGGCATCACCCTCTCCCAACCCCAACTAGAAGTAAAGCACAGCATCAGGACACATTGGAATTGGCCGAGCTTCCAAGCCAGGCCTCCAGTCACACCGGTGGATCCCTGAACCCCATCGTACCTGGCATTAGTTTCGTGTTTTTGCGTGAGTCGCTTACCCCTTTTGAGCTTAGTTTCCCTCACTGAAATGGGGCCATGTGTCTCTAGATGTGGAATAGGGTAATGGTAGCACCTACCTAGCAGGGTTGTGATAGAGATGGACAGACGTGCAAGTACCTGCGTTGAGTGCAGTGATACCTGCATGCAGGGACCCCCAGAGTACAGCAGGATGGTGTTCCTTGGCTTGAACAGCAGGGCGGTCAGAACCCTCTAGACAGTAACTTCTATTACACTGCAGATATTGTGGCTATGACAGCCAAGCAGTAAACTCCGGGTGTTCAGCTGTGGACAGAAGAGGTGGAATGCGTGGCTCAGTTCATCTGCATAGTGATAAGTAAGGCCAAGCCTGGATGCAGCCTCGGGATTCTCTTTCAGATCCTTCAGGGGTCTGTCTTGGCCTCACGAGGACTTGCTCTGAACCTGGGAGGAGGGTCTTATCTGCCCAAGATGATGGGTGAGACCTTCCACAGTCCTTCCCATCACAGACAGGTAGAAGCTGAGTGTGGCAGGAAGCGTGCAGGGTACTGGTCAGAAAGGTAGGTTCTAGTCCTTGTTATATCACAAACCAGCTGTGTGACCTTGGGCAAGTCAGTCCTCCTCCCTGGTCTACTCAGTGTCCCTATTTGTGATGTTGGTGAATGGATTGAACTATGTCCAGGAGCTTTCTCTTTTCCCTCATTCCATTTTCTAGGAACCATCTCTTTATTTCTTATCTACACACAATCTTATTCCAAATCCCATCTGCCTTCTCTGTAGAGTGTATTTCCTTAAGGCAAAGGATCTGCCTTGGTGGACTCAAGTAGGTGCCCCACGCATGTGGGATAATTAACTTTTGATCTGGGTCTAGGATTGCATAGCAGTAAAATCAGGGTCATGTTGGGGGGGGGAGGATTTTACCTCATCCCCCAGCTTCTTAGAGTTGAAAATATTTTAATTGCGGGAAAGAAGGGTGCATGAAAATAGCTACTTGAATTCTATTTTTATTTGGCAATATAAAAATCAGGAAATTTCCATCAAGATAGATGATTGAAAGAAACAAAAGCAGAGCACTTTGTTCCACTCAAGATGCCGCCTCCACCAGCTGCAGGCTGCGTGGCCCAGGAGTGGTGTTCACAGACTCTTCCAGACTTTGCATCTCGTGGTTCACAGCATTCTTGCTCTCCCCCATTGGTTCCACACATTCACCCAAAGCTGTCTGTGGTTTCTCTCTTTCTGCAGCTGTTTGAAAACAGTGTCAAAGCAAATCTCCTTTATCACACTGCTAATCCCTCCAGGGCTCTACTGTTATAGGCGTCTCTCTCTCTCTGCCCTCCTCTCTCTCTCTCTCTCTACTATACCTGATTTCTTGGGGGACGTGAGATAGGGCTTATCTACTTCGCAGGGTGAAATACCAGCCTTGGCTGCTGTTGGGGAGTGAACTCCCCCCCACCACCTACCACACACAGAAATGGCACACTCAACTCCTAACCCCTTGTCCTGTGGGTGGGAGCCCATTTCTTAATTAAGTTGTGGCCATACTGGACGAGGGTGGACCTCATCCAACAAGGCTGAAGTCCTTAAAAGCAAAAGAAACTGGACATGGACACAGAAGCCAGAAGAAACCACGTGACAGATTGCCATGTGACAGAAGATCTCCAAGGATTGTGGCAAACTGGCACCAGAATGCTACAGACTGTGGGAGAAAGCATGACCCACTGAGACCTTGCTTTTGCATTTCCAGCCTCCAAGACAGTGAGAGAGTGAGTCCCTGTTGTTTAAACAACCAGCAGGTGCTATTTGTCCTAGCACCCCTGGTGGACTAAGCTACCTTGGAAAGTCGAGATGCTGAGGCTCTCCAGCAGTTGCAGGCAGTCCACTTGGCTTCTGCACCCCTTACATGTGACTCCCACATGTCACACTGAGGTGTTCAGCTTATGGAAGAAAAAAGGAGGAGGTATTTGAGAGGAGAAGCTCCCTGATGTAGTGGTGGTGCTCGTTCTCTGATATAGGGGGTCCATTGCCAGACCATCAGGAGATTTGAATTAGATTATGCCTCCAGCTTGCTGAGGGTCACGGGACCCAGTTACCCCAAATGAAAAATTAAAGCAATGACATAAATAAATCATAAAGGCCATTTCAAGCTCTATAAGGAGAGGAGGCAAAACTTGGTCTTAAGTCCCTACTTGGGGCCAGCTATCGTCTCAGGCACTTTATAATGTACTCCATATAAGCTCCAAAACAACCCCTTGAGGAAGGCATTATTAGCATTACTTACAGAGGGGCAACTAAGGTAAAGGGCATTGCCAGTTTAAAAAAAAAAAAAAAGACCAAATCCAGTTTTGTAACTCTGGAGATTTTTCGAATTCTACCCTCCCAAATAATGAGACTTTGGTATTACTCTCAGGGAAACCAGTGAAAAAAGTTTATTTCCCTGCTTCCGCTTGCACCATGTGTCCCATGTCATGGGGAACTTTTCTTTCCAAAAATCTGCAAAGGATAAATGATGCATGTGTCCTCAATTCTTGGCAACTTCACACAATAACCTTAACAGCCTCTCGGCTTCCAACTCTCAGGGATGACATCTGAGCTTGGATGGCCATCGAGTGCCTGTGGCTTAAAATTTTAATGATGGACCCTTACCCCTGTCTATGTTTATTGGCTGTGACACTGTCCCCAGCTTCCTGGAGGTCACCGGGCTCTGCTGGACCCTGTTGCTCTCCCCCTCCGGCAGTGGAGAGGGCCATCCCTCCTCCCCAGCTGCAGGTCCTGGTTCTATTAGCCCAGCCAACAGGCTCCACGGGGGCTTTCAGGCTCGCTGGCAATTTGGATGTCAGTCGCTGGAAATAACAACTTATTATTTGATGACATAACAAAGTCAACCTGTTCCCCGGCAGCATTGAAAAGCAGAACTCTCACAAGAGCCTCCCTCAAGGAGGTGGGGGACAGTTGGTCTGGGAGTCACAGTGGGTTGATGGGGGGAGGCCTGAGTCGGGAGTCAGCAAG
>PVIY010049604.1:0-16649 GCA_004026745.1 Myrmecophaga tridactyla
AGTTCTTTTGGAGTATATTGTACCTCCTCATGTGTGATACTTTGTATCTCACCTTTAGGGGCCTGTTGGGACTTTAGTCTAGTTATAGGTCTGGAAGAAATGAGGGGTGGTGGGGGTGGGTCATGAAAAGAATTAGAAATATCTTCCAAGCCATTTGTTTCAGGGCCTTCATTTGCAGTTTCATCTGGTGAAACAGGATTAATCACTCTAGTGCTAATCCCTTCAGGAAGAGGTTGGGTGGCCAATTTCTCAAGACAGGCTGGAGGTGGGGCAGCTATGTCCTCAGGGCAGACTATTACAGGGTTATCTAGAGAAGACTCAGCATGGCCTCGGGTTTCAACTTTGCCCCCAACATCATTATCAATCCATATGTCACCATCCCATTTTTCAGGGTCCCACTCCATTTCAATCAATGCCTTCACTTTAATGGCAGACACCATGCAAGACTGATATTTCAGTTTACATTATAAAGTTGCTACTCTAACAATAAGATTCTGAGTCTGATTTTCAGAGATCTCAAGTCTACGGCTACAGGAAATAAGATTTTCCTTCAGGATACTCGTAGATCCTTCTACAACTTTCACACAGTACTTAAGCTTCTCATTTGAAGCCTTAAGCCCATCCCTTTCACCCCTTAATGTAGCCAGTGTATCTAACAACAACCAATCAACATCTCTATAACTCTTATTTCTACAAAACTCTTTGTAAAGGTGTCAAAAACATTATCCCCCAGAGTCTGGCTTGGTACAAGCGAAGCATTAGGAGAATCAAATGATGATATTTTGACTATCTCCTTTGCCAGCTCACTCCATGAATTGGGAGTGTCATTCTGATTATGGGAATCAGGGTCCTTAGTGTCTCTGAGTCCAGTCAGAGTAGAAAACCATTCATAAAAACTCATTTTTAAGATTCTGTTTCTTAAGAACCACTCCTGGTACCAAAATGTATTAGAGTTCTCTAGAGAAACAGAATCAACAGGGAACACTTGCAAATATAAAATTTATAAGACTGTCTCACATGACCACAGGAACACAGAGTCCAAAATCCACAGGGCAGGCTGTGAAGACGACGACTCTGATGGAGGGTCTGGATGAACTCCACAGGAGAGGCTCACCAGCCAAAGCACGAATGGGACCTATCTCCTCTGAGTTCTCTTTGAAAGGCTTCCCATGATTAGATTTAGCACCACTAATTGTAGAAGACACTCCCCTTTGGCTGACACGTCTCCACCTAATCCCGTTTAACGACCACTCTTGATTGAGTCACATCTCCAAGGAGATGATCTAATTAAAGTTTCAAGTATACAATATTGAATAGGGATTAGAAGAAAAGGTTGCCTTTATAAAATGGGATTAGGATTAAAACATGGCTTTTCTAGGGTATATACATCCTTTCAAACCAGGACAAATGCAGTACCAAAATATTCTCTTAGGTGACCAGTCCTATTTTGGTTGGCAAAAAACACACTTTGTCACCTTAAGAGCTCATAGCTCTCTATAAGCAGTGTGAGAAACAACAAACAATAAAATTTGTCTTCCTTCAACCAAAAAGTCATAGTCTTCCTAAAATTAAAGATTTTCTTTACAAAAGCACAGTACAAACTCAATAATTTTAGATGAATGGACCACTTGTCCATTTTGTTTAATGTACAAATGACTGGCCAAGGTGGTCAATGAGTGGTATTATTCCAGCCCATGTTTGGTTTACTAAACCCTCATATAGGGTCACACTTTCTTGCCAGGAAAAGGCATTCTTTTCAATTTGTCCAAAGATGCAATACTTATCTTCCCATAAGGATAAGTCCAATAAGAATGACAGCCTTATTTTTCAATATGCAAGAGGCAAACAGAACATGGATTAGCTGAGATCTTGCTAGGATATGACCAGGAATGAGTAGAAATTCCTTAAGAAAATACAAAAATAGGGCTACATGGTTTCTACCTAGTATAATGGCAAGTTTTATAGTGTATGAAGCCTGAAAGGCAGAGGAACTACGTTCTTAATTATGATTGAAGTAATCACATTAACTAATGTCTGTAGCAGGCAAATATAAGACACTTTTGTTTTAACCATTATGTTAGTTTCTGAAATTAAAGATAACAAAAATACAGTCTTAGAAAATGAAATCATTTCCTACCCACATCTAAGCTCCTCAATGTAGGTCAAGCAATAGGAAATGAGTGCAATGAAGTGAGACACTGATGGAAAGTTAGGTTATTACTTCTTCCAAAGCTTAAAATTCTTTATAACCAAAAAAAAAAAAACCCCCCCCACACACTTATTTGGAGATTTAAAAAAATCAGTCAACCAACCACATACTCCGTAAGATACAGAATGAGTGTTTTATTAAGACATACTTAATGATGTGGAAAGCTATGATTTGAAATTTTTTTGATTTTTATTATTATTTTACTCTAATATATTCCTTTTCAGTAATACGTGGTTAAGAGATTACTTTATAATTATATACCCTATATGTATTGTGTTCATGTACTTATGAACTTTATTTGACTTTCAACTAAATAAATAAAGAGAATGTAAAATATAATACATCTCAAAACATCATCAAATCTATAATTCTGCTTTCTAAACCTCACTTTCAGGGCATTAATTTGAGTGCAAAATGTTCTAATATTTAAAGGATAATGTTTGTTAAAACACTGAGTGATAATTCATTAAAAATCAATTCACAAATATTGAAATTAGATTAACCCATTGTGGTTGATTTAAAGGAAAGTTTGCCTATGCCTGAAAACTATTTAGAAAAAGACCAATTTTGTAACTGCATGGTAACTTCACTTCAAAACTTGACAATGAAGAAAATATTTGGAAATTGTATTTTCACCTGGAAAATGTTTCAGTTATCCTTAATATTTAGTTGTAATTTATCCTCCATAATATCTTTCCTTAATTGACATGAATAATTCCAAAATTGAAATTTAGTATTAAATACCTTTTTATCTTGGTAATTGATCTGAGCTCAGAGTTAGAAAGAAGTTAGCAGACAATTTAATAAAATAAAGGTGAAAAGGATATGGAAGTTACTTAAAGCAATTTTTTCCCAAACATTTATTTTCAGTAAGCAGATACTGATCTAAGTTAGATAACATTTTGCACTAGACTATGCCTGCAGACTATGGGTATATTAAATCACCAACAATAAAGTAAAAATAACACAAAAATGACTCATAATGAGGATTTTTTATATATTATATTAGTTGTAAAAGGAATTTTTGATAAATGGGAAAATAAGACATTGGGAGTAGAGAAACTAATAGCAATAAATGGTCATATGTTATAAAAGTTGAGAGACCATGGACTATGAATGTGCTTTGCAGGGAGAGATTTATGTTAGTTGGTATAATAAGGAAAGGCTGCGTGAAAAAATTGGGATTTGACTTATATTTCAAAGAATGGCTAGGAGGAAATCTTTTAAATACCGAGAAAGAGAATCTGCAAGTTTTGATTACTGGGACTGTTGTGGTTGAAAAGTGCTGTGATTGCATTATTCTCAAGAATGATTGGGGCCTATCACACACACATAAGAGCTATTTTACTTCCTTTCCTAAGGGTCGAAAGAGAAATTTATCCACAGTCAGATCCAATCACCACTGGGAGGGAAAGTTACTACAATGGGAGACATTTCCAATTAATAATAATTAAAGAATTCAGTAAAACCAATGCTATTTTTTAAAAGAACTATTTCAAATCCAATCTAGAGGAAATCTGACACTGAAGAAAAGATAGTTAACATAGGAAATGGAAAAAATAAATTAAAATGAGTTTATTGAATATGAGGATATGTGGAATTAGACTTTTGGGAACCTATTTAATTACTAAAATGTAAAGAAAAAATGAAAGAAGATCTCACTGGCTAAACAAACAAACAAAAAAGCAAAACAAAGCTAAACAGTAATTAATGAGCTGGACAATGGCATGGACAGAAGGGGAAAAACAATTTTCGAAAATAAATTTGGTTTCATCAAGGAAGATTGAAAATGCATATTGCACACAGGTAGTTCTATGTTAAAATAATCATAGCAGCATTATTTATAAAAGCAAACTATCTGAACCAAGAACACGGCCTATGCTCTAGTTTGCTAGCTGCCAGAATGCAACACACCAGAGACAAATTGGCTTTTAATAAAAGGGGATTTATTTTGTTAGTTCTTCAGAGGAAAGGCAGCTAACTTTCCACTGAGGTTCTTTCTTACGTGGAAGGCACAGGATGGTCTCTGCTGGTCTTCTCTCCAGGCCCCTGGGTTCCAACAACTTTCCTCAGGGTGACTTCTTTCTGCATCTCCAAAGGCCTGGGCTGAGCTGCAAGTGCTGAGATGAGGAATGCTGAGCTGCTTAGGCTGTGCTGCATTGCACTCTCTCATTTAAGCACCAGCCAATTAAGTCAAACGTCATTCACTGCAGCAGGCATGCCTCCTAGCTGACTGCAGATGTAATTAGCAACAGATGAGGTTCACGTACCGTAGGCTTATGTCCGCAGCAACAAGACTAGGTATGCTTACCTGGCCAAGTTGACAACAGAATCTAACTAACACAGCCTAATATCAGTGGAGTGGACAAATAGTGGATATTCATAAAATGCAGAGTTAAACCCCATCAAAAATTACAAAGTGGAAAATGCCAGTTTTCCATTACACCTTATTCCACATGAAATTTTAAAATATTTGAAATTGAATAATATAAGGCTTAGGAATCATTGCATATTTGGTAAAGGTAATGAGAAAAATAGATGTACGATATAGAGAATTCAAGAGAGCAGTTATTATCGAGGGTGAGTTAATGAAACCAGGTAGTGGCAAACAGGAAGTTTCAAAGTGTTTCATAATATTTCTTTACTTATCCTGAGTTCTGGGCAAGATGCATTTAATTACTAAGGCAAATTCAAAGTTTCAAAACATAAGAGAAACATTGCTTTGCATATTTAACATATATTGAGAGGTATCTAAACCAAATTAAAATAAAATTATGAATTGAAAATATATTTGTGAAGTGTATTGCAGACACATGTTAATGAGATATGCAAACCAAATGAAAAATGATTTAATAATTGGGTAGGAAATTCAGAATAAAATTCATATTTTATTTATCATATCTAATGAGCAGGTAAAAATGGGCCATGTCCCTAAGCCTAGGAAATGCAAATATACAATGCAAAATAATTGCAAATATAAAATGTGATTTACTTTCTCAGTTATGGAATTTGCTATTAATGTAAAAGTTACATGACTGACCTCTTGCAGGGATAAGGGGAAAGGGGGAATAGGAAATATTAAAAGCATTTTGGAAAGACATCTAGCATATATAATTAAATTATTAATACACCAAACACTAGCCTCGGTACTCTCACTTCTAGGAATCCAATCTAAAGAAACAAAACCACTGGCTATTAATGAAAACGGGATATAGCATCTAGTGGGTTTTTGGGGGGAGTGCGTGTTTTGGAATCCAACACTTACGTGTTTGCCATTGGACAATTTACTCAACCTTTCTATATCTCAGTTTCCCATTCTGTTAAATAATTACAGTGCTCAGTGAAATAATTGTAGCACTCCCTTTCAGTGCTGTTGAGAGGAAT
This sequence comes from Myrmecophaga tridactyla, assembly GCA_004026745.1. NCBI lineage: Eukaryota > Metazoa > Chordata > Mammalia > Pilosa > Myrmecophagidae > Myrmecophaga > Myrmecophaga tridactyla. The sequence continues at coordinate 5,594 of PVIY010049604.1, forward strand.
ACATGCAAAGACATCACAGATGTAAGGTTCCTAATGTTGATCACTGACATGGAGAATTAATCTGTACAAAATGTAGCTATCAATGTTTTATAAAAACAGAATGTATGTTATTAGAGTGCACAGCATATGGTAATATTATATATTCAAATACTATTTGTGCTTGTACATAAACATAAAGTGATACATGAAAGCAAAGTCAGCCATAAGGAAAAAGAAAAACAGTAGAAACCTCTAAAACATAGAAAACAAAAGATAAAGCATGGAAAAGATTCAAATAATAAAAGAGGTAGGGGTGTATTTTATTGAATATATGTTTAGTATGTGTTTTTTTACATTTCCTTTAGATTACTCTAGAGTTTATAAGTTAAAATATTTCCTTTTTTTCCTGTATTTTCTCTCTCCACGTCATATAAACACGTGATTTAACTTCTACTTAATATCACCTCCTTCAGGAAGGCTTCTCTTACTCTTTCATTGATGTCTTCTCTTTTTCTGACTCATTATTTTTAGGAGAAAATTTGTAAATGGTAAAGACATTCCTAAAACAAATAAAAATTTCTATTAGCAAACAAGTAATAATTGTCTAGAATATGCTAGAAATGACTCAATAGCTTACAAGGGTCCATTAACAAGGTTCAGAAATTTTGTGATCAAATTGACCTCATATTGGTAACTTGATATGAGCCACAGCATGAGTGTTTATCCTATGGAAATTGGGAAATGCTAAATATCAGGGCTTTCCCCTTTCAAAAGCTAGTTGTGCTTAATGGCTTAATGGCACATAACTGATGTGTGTTTAAACCCAATAAGCCAGTGTTTACTAAGCATTCACTTAATAAATTGACAATAAATAAATGGGAAGAGAAAGTGTTAGGAATATAATGGTGATAGCCTCATCTACACATTATTTAGTAGCATATCTTGTGAGAGGAATTAGAGAATCAAATCTCCATAGCCTAAAATAATTCTCACACAGCTCTTATTTACTTAATGACCTTCCATTCTAGTTTTAAAATATTTTTTCTCATTTTTAAATAACAGAAATTCATTTTGAATTTCAACTACTTCTTTACCTGTTTTTTGTTCTAACCTTGTTTGCCTCTGAGACATAGTACTAGTCAAATTTATTAAGCTAGGAAATAATAATGATGAATTAGTGTAATAATGATATTAATATAATAACATAATGTTATGTTATATGCTTTTCTATAATATAATTGTTGATGAGTAAGAATCAACACAATCACCCTCAAAAGTATTGTTTCCAACTCATCACTTGAAAATATCTTTTTCTTTCATTTTCTCCATCTTTTACAACAGTGAAAAGGTTGACAGTATACCACCGTCAAGCTAACCTAACATTGTTGATGACATACAGGAAGTCTGCATTTTCTAGATTTTTTCATGGACTAGTTAAGGTGGAGAAATGTTTTATTTATGAAATTGTGGTTCACATGCTGTTTCAGAAGACCCCCAACTAATAAGTGATTGACAGTTACTCCACTGTTTGTTAAGGTATTTCAAGGAATAAAAAAAATATTTATACAAATATTCTCTTTTTGGGGGATGAAATGTAAGTGCAAGCATTAGAGTCATAGTGGGTAGAAAACAAAAATAATCCCCTGCTCTTCATACCCATATATCCATGGACAGAAGTCTGTTTTTAACTTTTATGTGAAAAAAGCAATTGAAATGATGTTCCAGAAATAAAAGAGTATATAAACTTTATTTATAAATAAGATGAGTCACTCATTCATTCAATCAATATAGATTCATTTGCATTATCTATTTGTTAGGCCCTTTGCCAGTTCTGCAGATAACGAAGTAAGTAAGGTCATCTTTCCATGAGAAACATAGTGTAAATATAGAAAGATGAACAAATAACCAACAAATAACAATGCAATATATAAAAAATAAGTATGATCAATATTATATGTTATACCTATAAATGAAATCAATGCTTCAAGAGGAAGCAGAGAAGTTTACATACAGATAATATATCTCTTAGTTTTCCTAACTCAAAAATAAAGATTATGGTTTTTACTATAGTGTTGATCATAGTGACATTTGTTCTTCTGAAAAGCATTTTAACAAGTGATACCTTATTAAAATGTGTCCCTTAGCTCTGACTTCAGTTTACTGAGCTTTTCTCTATAACACAGCCACCACAATATACAAAATTCTTATAAAACAGTTCTTTATCTTCTAATAAGACCTTTTGTCAAATTGCATAAAAAACATGATTGATACAGCAGTATTAAGTAAAGGGTTCTATATGTTTAGAAGGAAACTGGAAATCTATAGAGAGAGTAAGGCACCTCTAGGTAAAAACTAACCACTCTTTCTGGCTCCCTCTCCTACCTTCCCTTTTCTCTCTTTCACAGTATAATGAGGAGGCACTTGGCATTTCTACTAAAATTACATTTTCTCCCTGCACTTCCCCTCAGTTGTCTCTTCACCCATGGCTTCCTCTAATATTGATCATCTATATTTTCTCTTAACTATAGCTTTAGCATACCTGGAATGGCCACTCTTGCCCATGGCCCCATAGCTATTAAGACCTTCCAGATCCTATTGTAGTTCAGATGCCTAGAAAAAATAACCTGATTTATGCAGCCATCAATCAATCCTGCCACCTTCCATTATTGTAGCATGCCTATGGACTGCAGAGTTTTCATTAGAATGAGTTGTAGTGCTGTCAACTAGTAGATGCATCCTAAATGAGGACGGGGTGCAGATCAATTTTACTAATCTGAGAAATACAAGAAAGTACCTATTATGTTATTAGCATGGACTTATAACAATTTTAAAAGAAGTTACAAAATATGTCTAGGTAATTTCAAAAGAGGCATAACTGGGAAAGAGTATATTCTTGTGTTTACAAGTTGCTATTGGATCTTAAATCACTATCAGTAGAATTTCCAAACTGTATGTTTGGAAGGGTAATATCTTTAGAAGAACAATATCTTCCAAACATATAGTTAGCTTTAGAAAATATAAATACGGCAAAAAATCCCAGAGACAAATAATTGCATCAAGAAGTCCCACAATGTGTCAAGCACAGCTTCCGAGATGATTTAGAAGCAGGTGCCCAGCTGCTTTTGCTAGGGAGGGGCACCACTCTGTTCCCGGACATCTTTATATTCAACGCTCTTCACACAGCCCCACTGAGCTCATGTGCCAAGGCCATCCTTCCCAGAGTGGCTGTAAATCTTCAGTCATGAGTGTCCCCCTGAACAATTTGGAAAAATAGGTAAACACTATCTGCCAATATTCATATTTCATTCAACTCACTATATTATGCACATCACTTTGAAGAGAATGAAAGCTCAGACTCTTCTTCAAGTAATCCGTAGCCTGAGGATAGAACTTCAGAACGACTGTTAACCCATGTACCCACACAGTTCTAAAAACTAATTGAAACCACTAAAATCAGAGAGTTCTTTTAGGACACACTGATTTACTTCATGCATTTTTGTGAAAACCCTGAAGCTCCTGGAACAAAGATGTGTGCATATGTCCATTTATCTGGGGAAAAGATAAAATTTTTCCTCAGTTTTTAAGAGGGGTTTGTGGTGGGGGTGGGGGTGGAGGGAGGAAAAAAGAAGAAAGAAGAACCCAACATTAAATGCAGCAGGAATTCAAAAAAGGACTTGTATTAGGCAGTTTCAAAGGAGCAAAACAGGAAACTGGAAAGTTCAAACTATTTATCAGAAATATCACTTTCTGGAAGAAACCTTGTACAAATAGAGATTAAACAAATACTTCTAATTTCACAAATAGTTAATACTGTTGTTCAAATACCCTCTAAAGTAAACACTGGAGTGTTTAATATTGATGAAATTTAATTGCACCTCAAAAGCATCAGTTTATGGTGGTGATTTATTTTTTTCCTATAATTTTGCCTTTTTGCTCGGAAGAGGATGTCTATTTGATAGTAAATTAATTTCTTACCAATAAAAGTTTCCTTAATATTAATATCTGCTATGCTCATATTCAAGCATGATTTTAAAATGTTTTTTCTTCAGTATTCTCAAGCTTCCTTTCAAAAGATCATGCCTATCGTGTTGATTTGTTTCCCACATTCACAGGTGAATGACTGGAGACATAGTAAGACATACAACTTTTAACCTCACTGAATCTTTGCAGTGGGCTCCACTAAACAACAATGATTTTCTTGATTTGAGGTGTCTGTAAATATATAACTTGCTATTCTTTAACTGACTAAACTCATTTGGGAGGATTTACGAAGATAAATCCTGGGAAAATGATTGATTGCCTTTTTACAAAGAGAAGACATGTTGATGCATTTAAGGAACAGAAGTTATATATACTTTATAGAACATGTTCATGATTTAGGAAAATCGTTTGATTTTTTTTGAGTGGCACTAATTTATTTTAATTAAAAACTTAAATTATTAATTGTCACTGAAGGCTTGACAACTAACTTATGCCTTCAAAGCCTTAACATTCATCTAAACAGATTTGTTAAATATCTGAATAAAGACATTTTACATTTTTTATAAGTTTTATTTCAAGTTGTTTTATATATGTGAGGTTTCTTTACAAAATAGAATTCATTGAATATGTTTTTCCTAAGATAATTCTATTTAATTTACCCACCCAAAAGTGGATAAATAGAGACTTTTCTAAATTTGTGAATGACAATTTAGAAAATGCATTCATGAAAATGCATTCAGCATGTATGAAAAAGGATCTTTAATTTGAGATTTGGTTATGTTATGAATTACTGCATTTTTATCTAGATTTAGATAAAACTATTATCTAGTTTTACTATCCTTAAGGTTTATATCCATCTCCTAAAATATGACCATTATATATTCAATACAGGGCATTATACAATAGCACAGTTAGTCATTCAAAGTAAATAAGAAAAAGAAATTGCTTCTCACCATCTTACGTGGCAGACACTGTGCCATATCTTAAGAAAGAATGATGAGAAATGAACTCTGCCCAAATTTAACTTTATATTGATATATTCATTTGAGTTTTAGGGAATTTCTTAAGGTGATCACAGAAATGTATGTATTTTTATGTCAACATTTTTCTATTAAACGTGATCGGCTGAGTTATGCTAGGATAATGAAATCACCAAATTTTAGTAGCTTAAAAACAAGCAAAGAAACAAGTTTATGTAGAACACATTTTACGTGCCAATCATAAGTCAACAGAGTCTCAACTTATTAAGTCACTCAAGAACGGGCTGATGGGGCTCCGTGTAAATTTAAGCTTCCATGACCCCAAGGGTGGGTGAAACAAAAGACAGTGCTCCACATGCTGGTTAGTAAAGTGTCTGCCTAAAAGTAAAACTATAAAGAAGTAAACAACTTGCAGAGATAATGGTATATTTTACTATGGAGATATTATATATAGACAGCTAGAGTATTTGAGTAATTCCTATGAAAAGTTTATATTCCCACCTTTAAGTGAAATGTATTAAAGAAAAGAAGTTGATTTGATCCAGTGTGGAAATGCTGTGGTACATAAATGATTGCTTGGTGTCTTACCAGAACATAACCTACCATTACTCTCTGGCTTGTTTCTCTCCAGGGGATAAAATCCTAGAGAAAAAAGTATTCAGAATCCCATAATGGAATGAATGGAAGTCCAGAAATCTCTGAATGGCACTGAATGACAAAGAACAGAAACAACTGAAGCAATAAGGAAAGCACTTCAGAGAATAGATGTAATATTTCTTTATGTCAGTTGATAATCATTTCAGTGAGATGCTTCACTTCCATACCAGTGGAAAGTCTGGGAATGACAACCAGAAAAAAAATGTACCTGTAAAAATGTAATATAATATCAGAGGGATGGTTCAGCTTTATTTTCAGAGAAAAAAGAAACTCAAATGTTTTGTTTTTAACAAAACAATCCACATACTTTCTGCATGTGAGTATGCAAATGATGTTCGGTGAGGAAGACATCGCCACTCCCATTACAGAGTACAATCTCCAAATGTGGAAATAAGAGAGAAATTCATTTAAACTCAAGTAATTTGCAATACTGATCTGGAAGAGTTGCTCTAACTGAATTTTGCATGTCAATAACATGAGTTTACATATGAGAGCTATTACTGTGAAAGAAATCATTTTTTTAATCAAGTGTTAGTTCACAAACATTTTTATATTTCTACTTCATACCAGGCTTTAGCATCACCATGGGAAGAATAAGCCAGGCTCTCCTTGAACATTCCCATTAGTGGGTGATACCTATTAAATAAGAAAAGTACAAATGAATGAAATAATTACAAATCTCTGTGCAAACTGCAATTCAAACAAAAAAAGGGATAACTTATGAGAGCAAACAATTTACATGATAGGGTTATAAATGGACATGCTTCCTCTGGAGTCACATTCTCTGGTTATGATCAGTCACTCATGGGTCTACAAATTGGTAGTGACTCTATTTGACTCTGCTCTTTATTATACCTTTATATTTAGGATTTTAAGCTAAAGGAGCAGACCCTCTCTAGTCATCATATTCTGATATGAGAAGTCAGGAGAAAAAGACTGAAAGTGACCACAGAGATGTAGTAAACTTTTAGGTATTGTATACCCATAATCCACTGGGAAAAGAAAGACATATAGCCAAGCCTGACGATGGAGTAGGGAAATTAAATCCACTTCAGTGGGGTATGGCAAAGGGATGTAAAGTGCTATTAGAGGAGGGATAAGCCAAGTGGGGAGAATGGTATAATGTACTATTGTCTGCTCTCTTAGTCATAAATATTCACTTTTCTCCAACATGCAAAAATAGACTTCTTCCCTCTTCAGGGAATTATCCTCAAAGAGTCTTATCCAATCAGGATCACAAGCCTGAAGTCCTGTGAATTTTAATATACCTCAGTTCTGGATGCAGATCCTCCTGGTATAGATGGTTAAAAACCTTAAAAAATATGACTAATCTCACTCTCCTCAAACACAACATACAATAATACAGAAATACTGAAATGAACATATTGAGAAAAGGAAAGAGTGGTAGTCACACATCAGTTATGGGTCTCTAGAACTTCTTGAAACCCCTTTGGGTCATGATGGTGAAGTCCTCCTATCCTGTGCACAGGAAATGCTCTCTGATCAGGCTTGTTATGTCCCCTAGGAGCAGCTACTCTGTTCCTTGCTACCGTGGCTCTTGGCTCTGCCCTCTGGGAGATCCTCCCTTTTCCATGCACATACTTAGCCACAACATACTTAGATTGGAGAAGATGACATCTCTGGAAGCTGAGCAAATATTTTGTTTTGTATGTTTTTAATTGAACTTCTGGCAGATAAAAATAATGGACCAAAAATGTCACTGCTTCTCAGCAGTTGCTTAAGAGTCAGCCTAATGTACTGCTTCAAAAGTTGCAAAGTGTCTTAATCCAGTCAAAGTCATAGTGGGAAATAGAACTCTGTGAAAAGTGTTTTTTTTTTTTTTTGAATCTCTGATTTTATTTAGTTCCATGTGAAGTGGTCATATTTATGATTCTATTAGAGACTCTCCTTCAAACATTTTTCTCTCAACTAAATTAGAAGTTCATTGAGCTTATCTGGATTCTATGGGCCCATGAAGTTGCTCTTATTTCCAAAACTGCATTTTGTGCAGTTGAAATACTGACTGGGGATCACATTAAGTTAATCAAATATCTTGACAGAGTGCATGGTAGATATTCTTTTGAATTGGTTCTTGCTCTGAATCTTAGACTTATTTTGAGTATTAATAGACTTTTGTAGATAATAGTCATTCTCAATTTTATGCACATAATTTATCAGAATCAATTCACTGTTTTTAACCCTGTGTGTCCAAGAATTCCTAGACTTTCACCTTGCCTTTTAAAACCTCTTGTAAATAGGTCAATTATTTTTAAGCTTGTTTTTTTTAATGATTGTCGCACTTTATTACATGAAACTAACAGACATTTATTAGTTTATTACTTCCCTTCCTAATTATGGCAGGTACAATTTTATCAAATATATTGCCATAACTAAAAAGTTATCACCATTTTTCAGCCTCCTGAAACATTTTCCTCACATCTCATCATCCAGACCTGAAGTCAATGGAATATGTATTAGGTTCTGATGTTACAGCTAAGTCCTTCTCTTGGTAGAATCTCTGTCTTAATCAGGTTTCACTAAAGAAACCAACAACACAAAATGTGTTGGCTTACAAAGATGAAAATCAGATTCTCACTCAACATAAGTTGTGATGCTGCTGGGTCAGCTTGGCTCTGCTGAACTCTGAAGAACCCTACTGGGCTTCGGTAGGCTCTGCTCATCTACACATGCCTTCTCATCAGGGTCCCAGGTTTAAGGACCAGTCTTTATCTCATGGCCAACAGAGGAACAAGAGGCCAAATGAAATCAAACTCACCTAAAGCTTCCTCTCAGAAAAATTGCACAAATTTATCCATATTTCCTTGCCTAGGAGAAATCATATGACCAATCCTAATGATTGCCTTGTACATATACTTGCTACGGGGAGGAATGGCAAGGATAGAAATGTATGGTATTTTCACAGGGGAAAAGAAAATAATTGGGAACAATAATACAATTTATCCCAGAAGTATTCAGAATCAGATATTATATCAAGTGTGAAACAAAAATAATTTGTCAGAAGGAATAGTATTTCATAGATTGGAGTTGAGAAAGCACTTGATACTGTCAGAAATGGTCCCAAAATTCCAAAACTGCTGTAACATACAGAGACAGGGAAATGGGCCAAAGTTGAGTTAGAGTATGTGAGCTGCAAGTAGACCATCTGGCTACCACAGGCTGGTGTGATGAATAGAATATTTATTCTGTATGCAATGGGAAACCACAATAGTTGTTTAGTAAATGGAAATGAAATAATTTAATATATACCCGTAATCTCAAAATACATTTGCACCACCTGTAGATTGTTTTCCCAGAAGCACTGAGATGACACTTCATGTGTGATTTATTAAGGAGGTACTTCCAAAGGAACCTTAGAAAGGATAGAAGAAGCAGGAGAAGGAGGGACAAAGCCAAGCCAGGACCCCTTTAACCTAATTCATAGGTATAAATTAAATCTCAGAGTTGTCTGTCCTCAAGGCAGGGGAGCTGTGAGGCATAATCTTCACCCTGTCAGTTACAAATTAAAGACTACTTATTGTCATATTTTCCTGGCACTTCCTGCTCTCCTGAGTTGCCTAAATACAACTTTCTGAAAAAGAATTAGGGATTGGGAAAAAAGTAAACTGAAGCCAGGGAACACCTGAGGTTACAATAACTGGTAATATTAGACTTAGCCATGGAACCCAAGTGATACCCTTTGTAGGACCTATCACACTGTTGGCATTTCCCTGTATACAGGTTTTACTCCTCTATTAGTAAAAAGCTCCTGGAGGGCAGGGACTTTGTATCTGTTCATCACTGTATCTCAATAGCCTAGACCTTATGTAGGATATTATAAATAGTCAATGTTTCAGATATGAGAGAGAGCAGGAAGTATGGAAATATAAAAAATAAAGCAGGAAAAGAAAAGAATAGAGAAAGAAAACCAAACACGTTTGCCCAATTAATAGTTGAAAACGAGGTAGAATATTTCAAAATGTACAGGGAAAAATAAACTGAAAAAATATTTTCACACATACAAATAAGATTTTAAGAAGTAAACATAGACTGGACTTTCCATATTTTAGGACATATTACCAAAATATAATAGTTAAATTTGTGTGGAAGTATACATGTTGAACAAAGAGACTAAAGCATCCCAAATAACATTACACAATAATGCAAAACAAGAAATCAACAGGGATTCAAGGGTAGTTCAGGGGGTACAAGGAGGTATAAGGTAATTTAGTAGGAGAATTCTCACCTGACATATGGGAGATCTGAGTTCAATTCCCAGTCCATGAACTCCACCCCGCCCCCCCCCCAAATAAGAGGCAAACCAGTAAAACAAACAAAAACATCAACAAATGGTGCTGCAATAATGGGATGCTCACATGGAAAAATATTGAAACATGCCAAAAGAATAAAAATTAAGTATAGATAAATAAGTGGCAAATTATTTTACTCAGAAAGTCTATTGGAATAATATGTATATCATATTATTATACATACATATATATATACATATATATAGATAGATAGATATACACATACATACAAGGGCTGACTTTAACTATGGGAATTTATTGGCTTATGGTTTTGCGCCTAGAAGAAATCCCAAATTCAGGTGTCCACAAGGTAATTCTTTTCCCCCAAATACTGCAGCAGTCTGGAGCTGGCTACTGGTGATATTTGGTCCTTGGCTTTTCTGTCACAGGCAATACACATAGTGATAACTTCTCCTTTCTTTTCTGGATTCCATTGGCTTCCAGTTTCTTCCAATGGCTTTTTCTGTCTGAATTTCATTCTGTCTACAAAGGTCTCCAGTAATCTAGATTAAGACCCAAACTCTTTCAGTTGGCCCACACCTTAATTTAGAACAACATCTTCAAGAAATCTTATTTGTAATGGATCTACATCCCCCAGAATGCTGACCAAGACCAAGTACATATCTTGAAGACAATTTAATCCACCACACAATTATTTGGAATTATCTTTAACCATAAAAATTATTAGACATCTGGAGCACTGTTCTAGTTTACTAGCTGCCTGAATACAATGCACCAGAAGTGGAATGACTTTTAGAAAGGGGAATTTAATAAATTGCTAGTTTACAGTTCTAAGGCTGAGAAAATGTTCCAATTAAAACAAATCTATAGAGCTGTCCAATTTAAGGCATCTGGGGAGAGATACCTTGGTTCAAGAAGGCTGATGATGTTCAACATTTCTCTCTCAGCTGGAAGGGCACATGGCGAACATGGCAGAGTCTGTTGGCTTTCTCGTGGCTCTACAAAAGGGGGTCTCTCCAAAATGTTTTCTATTTTAAAGGGTTCCCATAAGCAACTCCACCTTCAATGGGTGGAGACACATCTCCATGGAAATCATCTAATCAAAAGTTACCACCCATAATTGGATGGGTCACATCTCCAAGGGAGCAATCAAAATGCTCCTACCCAGCAATATTGAATGAGGATTAAAGA
>PVIY010049605.1:0-16652 GCA_004026745.1 Myrmecophaga tridactyla
TATCATTGTTCAATCATCATCAAGAAACATGGCTACTGGAACACAGCTCTACATTTTCAGGCAGTTCCCTCCAGCCTCTCTGCTACATCTTGAACAACAAGGTGATATCTACTTAATGCATAAGAATAACCTCCAGGATAACCTCTCGACTCTGTTTGGAATCTCTCAGCCATTGACACTTAGTCTCATTCCTCTTGACTCTGTTTGGAATCTCTCAGCCATTGACACTTAGTCTCATTTCACTCTTCCCCCTTTGGTTGAGAAGGTTCTCTCAATCCCTTGATGTTAATTCTCAGCTCGTTCTAGGGTTTTTCCAGAGATCCTGGAATGAGCTGAGACTCAGCATCAAGGGACTGAGAAAAGCCCTGTCTGTTCTTTGACATTCAGTTCAGCTTATTCTAGACCTCTAGCTTAGGTTTTGTTTAAGAGAGCAAAGTTTTTCAGTTCTTGTTTTCTTGTTTCTTGACCTGCCTGTATGGTGCCTGTTTGTTTTCTTCCTTAGGAGGGTATAATTAGGTATTATAGACCCCCATCAGATTTTCCCAGACCAGACTGGCCTCCTGTCAGGAGCAAAGAGTCACCTGTATCAGTTTTCTCTAAGGGTGAGACCCAGCAGGTTGAAAGACTTTCCCATGAAGCCTCTAGATTCTGTTTTTCCCATCCTGCTCAGTATGTGGCTTTGTCTGCCTTTGGGTCCCACTAGCATAAAGTGATGTGGTACCTTTAACTTCAGTCTACTCTCCCTATTGGGGGCGTGGTTTAGACAGATGACAGGTTGTAGGCTGGCCTTAATCTTTTCAGTTTTCCAGCCCTGGAGTCTGAATTCCTTAAGGGAGGGATTCCACCTGAACTGGGCCCCACTGCTCTCCTAGGGAAGGCACAGCCTCCACGGAATTATTTTATTTCATCTGACCAGCCTCTTTGTCTCTCAGATAAGCTTAATTCTACCTTTGCCTGGGGCAGTTGGAGTCTGAGAAGCCTTGCAGTTGTATCTAAATAATAGTGAAGCTGTAGAAACAGCCACCAAAAAAACAAAAGCAAAAAACAACCTTTTCAGAGCAGGACCCCCATACCTCGGGTTTGCCAATCAAGAGCTTAAGTTGGTACGTTGCTCTGTGTATCTCCAAGTCCTGTGTGCCCCCTCCATTCCTTCAGGGCCCAGATCCTTTCACGTATTATGTGCTTTCTAATTCAAAAAAAATTTTTTTTTTTCTTTTTCCGTCTGCACTGCCCACTCTGAGCTGGGACAAAAACCAGTAACCTCAGCTTTTACTCGAGGTTTAGCTGAGTTGAGGGTCTATCTTTAGTAATCAGAATTTGTTAATTAACTCCACAATTGGAGCTTGGTTGAGCTCAGCCCCTGCTGCTAGTAAAGTCCCTTTCCTTTCTCCTCTGGGAACCAGCCCGTGGGGGAGGGGCACTCACCTCTGCGGCTTGGGGGACTCATGGTTCTGGGTAGGATTGCAGCCGGTCCAGCTTGTCCTCACTGGTGCACGCTGCGTGTCTGGTCACTGATGTAACCCCAGCAGTTTATCTGTACTGTTCATGGCTATTACTAGCTGCTCTGGAGGACAAACTAAATCCCACACCTCACTAAGCTGCCATCTTGGACCTTCTCCTCTTGCTTTTCTTTTTTTTTAACTTTTTTTTTTTTGTATAATATATTATATATACAAAGCAAAGAAAGAAAAAAGCAGTAGTTTTCAGAGCACTCTTCAACAAGTAGTTACAGGATGGATCCCAGGGTTTGTCATAGGCTACCAGACCATCCTCTCAGATTTTTCCTTCTGACTGCTCTAGAATATAGGAGGCTAGAAGGAGTAAACTTTTTTTTTATCATCACAATCAACTGTTTTCGTGTGAAAAATAAAATATACACAAAAAGGAATAAATTTCTAAGCACAGCACTACAATTAGTTCTATAATAGATTTCAGAGTTTGGTAAAGGTTACAGTTCCACAATTTCAGGTTTTTACTTCTAGCTGGTCTAAGATACTGGAGACTAAAAGAAACATCAGTTTAATGATTCAGCAATCATATTCTTTTGTTAAACCCTACCTTCTCTGTATAACACCACTCTGTATAACACTGATGACTTAATGTGGACGTTTTCATGCTCTTAGGTTATAACACCAAAGGTATAACACCAGTACCTTTGATCTTTCTATCCCACTTTTTTTAGGTGTATTTGGTCTATAGCCATTCTAACTTTTTCATGTTGGAAGGGGCTGTCAGTAGTATGAGGCAGGGAGATGAAATTAGCTGATGTTCTGGAGAAGCTGGGCCCTCTAGGTTTCAGGACTTATCCGGTCCAGAGACCCATCTGGAGATTATAGGTTTCTGAAAAGTTACCCTAGTGCATGGAGCCTTTGTAGAATCTTATATATTGCCCTAAGTGTTCTTTAGGATTGGCTAAATGGTTTTGTTTGGGGTTTGGCAAGTTATGATAAGTAGCAATGTCTAATTGAAGCTTGCGTAACAGTGACCTCCAGAGTAGCTTCTCAACTCTATTTGAACTCTCTCAGCCACTAATATTTTATTAGTTACACTTCTTTTCCCCCTTTGGTCAGGATGGCATTGTTGATCCCACAGTGCCAGGGCTGGACTCATCCCTGGGACTCATCTCCCACTCTGCCAGGGAGACTTTCACCCCTGGATGTCATGTCCCACATAGTGGGGGAGGGCAATGATTTCACTTACAGAGTTGAGCTTAGAGAGAGTGAGGCCACATCTGAGCAACAAAAGAGGTCCTCCAGAAGTAACTCTTAGGCATACCTATGGTAAGCTAAGCTTCTCCGCTATCCACATAAGCTTCACAAGAGTAGGCCTTGGGATCAAGGGCTTGGCCTGTTAACTTGGGTGTCCCTAATGTTTGACACAGTGTCAAGGGATTCCCTGATGGTATAGTTTAATAGTTCAATGTTTTTTCTCCCATGCCTCAAGGGACTTTGCCAGTACCTTTTGATTGTCTGCTTACTATATTCTGGGATATATCCAGGCATTACAGTAAACGCTACAGGATTAAAGACCCTCATTGTTACTCTGGGCTCCCCTCCCTGTGTTTCAGTTGTTCAAATCAGCTATCAAGACAGCTTGAGTTAGATTATGTGCTATAGAAACTTTAGGTTCCACACAAAATAAACCTTTCTTCCTTTGGTGTCAAAGAGTAGGTGTGGTTCTAAAATATGGACAATCCCTTCCTTACCCCTGTATTCTGAATTTTCTTAATCCCAACCTGATCAGCTTCATTTTTACCTCTAAATACAAAGTTATAGATATATAAAACAGCCTCTCAAAATCCAGAAATAATAATTACCACCCTGGACTAAATGTGTCTGCTATAAGAGCTTACAGTCTAGACCCTGGTTTTCTTATGAGCATTTTCTGAAGGAGTTTCAGGTCTTTCTTTTAAGATTGGTGTTTCAATTTGCTAAAGCTGCTGGAATGCAGTATACCAGAAATGGGATGGATTTTTCAATGGGGATTTATTAGGTTACAAATTTATAGTTCTAAGAGCATGAAAACTCCACATTAAGTCATCAGGAGGAAGATATCGTCTCTGTGTAGAGGCTGCTTGTATCCAAGTTTCCTCTGTCACATGAGAAGTTACGTGGTGAAGTCTGCCAGTCCTCTCCAAAATGTCTCTGGGCTTAAGTGGTTCCTTGCTTGTTTCTCCCAGGGTGTTTCTATCTAAGCTTTCTGGGCTTTTACTATCTTTTTTTTCCTCTTACAAAGGACTCCAGTAATGGATTAAGACCCACCTTCAATTGGCAACAACCTAAGCAAAAGTTTCCATCTACAATAGGTCTGCACCTATAGGGATGGATTAAAAGAATACAGGCTTTTCTGGAGTACATAACATATTGAAACTGCCACAGTTGGTTAGGTGGGATTGCAGCAATGCTCTGTCAGGGGCTCATTATTCCATACCACGGAGGCAAGGACTCTCGTTGTACTCTACCAAGATCTTCTTGTATCTTTAGGTTTTTTTCTTCTGGCTGTATTTTTAGCCCTGTGTGAATATAGGGCCCTGTTACTACTAATCCCTTTGGGCAATTCTTTCCCTGGGCTTGGGTAGTTTTCTCTGTGCACACCTTGATCATTATTCACGGGAACAAGTAGAGCATCAACCTTTTTTTGTGCAGAACTCTTATTTTGCACACCATCCTGTGAACTTTAGCTGCCTTGTTCTTGCCTAGACTCTCACTGGAAGGAGTCTGCTGGGCTTTTCCTGTGGTTTCCAAATCCTCTGTTTGCTGTAGCTTGTAATCTGTCTTAACACAATGAGCTGGAGAAATAGTAAGGCTTATCTCATTTGTTTTCCATCCCTCAGGAATCATTGTTCTTCATTGGCTAATGGTTGGTGTCTTGAAAAATATTGTTCCATATATTTTGTCTATTTTTGGTTGTTTCAAGTGGGAGGGTAAATCTAGTCCCTGATATACACCATCTTGATTTAAACCTGAAGTCACCAGTTCTTGTTTCTATTTTAAAAAAAAACAAAAAGGAAGTGAAATGAACATTACATATAATTAATCATTTTAAAATGTACAATTCAGTGGCTTTAGTACATTCACCATGTTGTTCAGGCACCACCTCTCTCTGTTTTAAAACTCTGGATATCTCGTATAAAAGGAGTTGTATGGTGTGTGACCTTTTCTATCTGGCTTCTTTCACTTAGCATAGTGTTTTCAAGATTCATCTAAGTCATACAATGTACTAGAACTTTATTACTTTTTTATGACCCAATGATATTGCATCATATGGTTATACACACAGTTTGTTTATCCATTCTTCCGTTGATGGACGTTTGGGTTGTTTCTACTTTTTGATGATTATGCATAGCACTGTTATAAGGATTTGTGTACAAGTTTCTGCATGGACATATGTTTTCACTTCTCTTGGCTATATACCTCTGAGTAGAATTGCTGTGTCAAATGGTAGTTCTTTGTTTAACTTTTTGAGAAACTGCCCAGCCATTTTCTGTGTAGCTGCACCATTTTACATTTCCACCTGCAGTGTATGAGAATTTTAGTTTCATTACATCCTTCCCAGCACTTGTTATTTTCCATTTAATTTTTAAAAATTATAGCCATACTAATGTGTGTGAGGTTGTATGTCTTTGTGGTTTGGATTTGTATTTCTGCGGTGACTGATGATGTTGAGCATCTTTTCATGTACTTGTTTATCATTTGTAGCCTTTCTCTGGAGAAATGTCTATACAAGTTCTTTGTTTTTAAATTGAGTTGTTTTTCTTTATGTTGTTGAGTTGTACTGATTCTCTTTTAATATTTTAATGTGCAGTTTACTGTGGTCATACCTCAGAATCTTAAAATTTTTCGGATTGAGTGGTTTTAAGATTAAACCTTCTTGTATTATTTTGTGAATGCTGCCAGAAAGCAATATACCAGAAATTGAACGGCTTTTTAAAAAAGGGAATTTAATAAGTTACACGTTAACAGTTCTAAGGCCATAAATATGTCTAACTAAGGCATCCAGAGAAAGATACTTTGGCTCAAGGAAGGGTGATCTGGGAAGGCACATGGCTGGCATCTGCTGGTCCTTGTCCCATTTCCATTGCTTTCAGCCTTTGATGCCAGTGGTTTCCTCTCTAAGCATCTGTGGGCCTTCATTTAGCTGTTCCAGGACAGACTCTGGGTTTCATCTCTTAGCTTAGCATCTGCTAGGGCTGGAGATTTCTTCTCTTCAGGTTCTGGCTATTTCCGTGCATCCTTGTTTAGCACCCAGGCTGTTTCTGTCTCAGTCTCCAAGTATCTAACATCAGCACTGAACTTTCTCAAAATGTTTCCTCTTTTAAAGGATTCCAGTAAAGTAATCAAGACCCACCTGGAATGGGTGGAGTCACATCTCATCTAATTAAAATGTCACACCCATAATTGGTGTGATATCTCCTCTGGAGATAATCTAATAAAAAATTTCTGCCCTGCAGTATTTAATCAGGGTTAAAAGAAACAGCTGCCCCCCCCAAAATTGAATCAGTATTAAAACATGGCTTTTCTGGCGTACATAGTACTTTCAAAATACCACACCCTTCTCTTATTGTTGAACATTTAGGTTGAGAATGGCATTTGTTGTTACTAATAATAACAAAGTAATTTCTCTATTTTTTTCCCCTCCTGGGCTAGGTCAAGAAATACGAACATATTTATAGATCTTGCCAGTTTTTTTCCTGAAGGGAGTGTGAATTTACAGAGCTATCATCATTCAAGGATCTGTTTCATTGCAGACTTGATGAAGCATATGTCATTTCATAGGGTGTGTTTCACCAATAAGTATAAAATATCCGTTTATTATTTTTTGGTTTAGTGCAGTGGAGAAGTAAATGGAAATCTGGCTTTGTTCTTTCAGCTCATCCTTGTGTCTCTGTTTCAGACACCATCATGACTCCAAGCGGCGGAGATCGGATGAATTTAGGCCTCAAAATTACCACCAGCAGGATTTCCGACGAATGTCTGATCATCGTCCCCCTATGGGCTACCATGGCCAGGGACCCTCAGACCATTACCGCTCTTTCCATACAGACAAATTGGGGGAATATAAACAGCCCCTGCCCCCACTGCACCCAGCAGTCTCAGATCCTCGCTCGCCACCTTCTCAGAAATCTCCTCATGATTCCAAATCACCCCTGGATCACAGGTCTCCTTTGGAGAGATCGCTAGAACAGAAAAACAACCCAGATTATAACTGGAATGTTCGGAAAACATAAGGACAATTCAGAAAGAGGGAGAACAAGAGTCATCAAGCACCTGGAAAATTTTGGTCTGATCCAACAGTAGCCGGTTACCTAGACCAGTGACTGGAGTTCCTGGACATGCTGCTGCTGCCAACCTACTGGCTGCAGGGCCACTTCGAGGAGCGGGAGAGCTGCATTTGGCTCAGGTTTGATATGGGTCATCACTCCTGCACATTGGCACCCCCGTCCCATTACAGCCTAGATCTAGCCTCTCGCTTTGATGGGTGCTAGGAAGAAGATGTGACTTTTTTGAGTACCAGCTTTATGGGGCTGTATTTCTCCAGTGAAGGAAGGGTCACAAATGTTTCCTTGCAGTGTGTTCCCTGGACCTTGATGCAGTCATTGAGGGAAGGAATATGGATGCTTGGATGAAGGCTGCCAGGACTTAATGGACAGTGTGTGATTTTATTCACTATTATATGATGAATGCTGCTGACGGGGAATGGGGAGTGGGACTGATTGGTTGGGTTTCTGCATCATAGGACTTGAAGGGGAGGGTGAGCAAGTACACCCCCTCAAATGTGTTTTTGGGAGAAATGATACACTCGGGTCTCATGTGAAACCTACAGGGTGGGGAGGTTAAAAATAGAGAGGGAAACAACTTCTACAATGGCCTTTTCCCTGCCAACACTAATTATCTTCCCCACACTGTCACTGTCTTTGTACATTTCAAGGGTTTGGTCTCCTACGTGAGCCTCCTTTTCCCCTGTGCCACGGGAAGTAGGGCCTCTCTGGCTGACTGAGTTCCATGAGTTAGGCAGCCTCCAAGTCAGCCTGGGTTCTTGCTTGGTTTGAGAGTGGGCAGAATGAGGGTATAAGATGAGGGTTAGAGTGGGGGTTGTGTGGCCAGTGGACTGGAATCCCTGGTGGATTTCTGGTTCCTGTGATGAGAAGTATAACTATGGGGCCTGGAGAGGAGGTGAAGCAGATTAGGATTGCTGAGCAACCGGCGGCTGTAGACGGTGAACAGGTTTTCCAATATGGGGGGTTGGTGGTGCCAGCAAGTGGGGGAAGCTCTCAGTATTGTAGTAGGTCAACATTTGCAGCTGTATTTAGTCCCTTTGCACAGCTTGAAGAACTAGATTACAGAGAATCACCCATCTCCTGATATTGATTTGATCAGCTGAAAATAAGTTTCCTATGGTGAACAGATTTCCACTGCTAGTTGGAGAGCATTAGAATTGTACTCAGTTTCTTTCAGAAATAAGATCAAGTATAAACCTAAGTTAATTTTTTTTCCAATACAGGAAGCATCCAAGGACAGGGTGACTGAGCCATGGACAATAAAATCATACTAGAGTTGAATTGGGTCAGGACTGGAAGGCAGGTTGTTTGCACAGATTAAACAGGTGGAAGAGGTTTTCCTAAAGAACTCATATTTCAATTTACTGCTGGGGCCTTCAGTTTTATTCGTTTTAAATTATAACTTGCCAGTATTTTTAGAATATCCCAAGGCCTTTCTTAGATGGGGACAGAAAATTGACTTGAATATATGGTGTGCCTATGTCTTGAATATATGCCTGCCCAGTACAAATGCGCAAGCTTAGAGCTGGCAAAACCCCTTTCATCAGGCATATACAGGGCTAGATTCCCTGAACTGACTTGTAGGGACTTCATAAAATCTTGACCACTTATTTTTCTGATATTCTGGACAGCACCTTTAATGCCTTTACCGAGAACTTCCTGACTCCCGTCACCTTGGTAAAGCAGGTGTGGCTTTGGTGTGGGCCACGGTGCCTTTCCACGCAAGCCTAACGTGGGGAGCAGTCGGTGCTGGGTTCCCACGTGAGCGTCTGGGTCCTTCCAGCGTGTGGTGGAAGCTCAGTGGGCTCACCACCTTATTTTACTCCTTATAGTACTGGGGGTTGTTCACCCTGGTCTTGTACCACCCACTCCCTCGAGCAAAGCCCAAGTAACTGCATAGGTGCCATCCTCCCTTCGAGGACTTGTGAGTGCTCAGTGGGAGAAGGTAGGGGGTTATTTCTCTGCTTTGGCCACAAAGTGATAAGGAAACCACAAGTTTAGTTTTTTTGCTAGTAGTATTGACACTATCCCATTGTCTTGCCCAAGCCAAAGACAAAGGTTAGGTTGGCTTGCCAGGTCCTTGATTAATGGGGGGAGGGAGGTTGATCCCTAGCACAGTTTCTTTGGGAAGTCAGGTCAGGTCCTGTTGGAGGAACTCTCCTTTTAGAGGTAGATGGAGTCATTGGAGGCCATGCATTTTGATACTCATCAAGGTGTTTTGTTTTTTTTTCTCTAAAGTTGTTGATAGGAGATGTGAGTTACGTCCAAAGATGTCTCATCATGGGGATAAAAGAGCTCCTTTTGTTCACATTCAGGACTTACAGTGCCATATGATGTAGCAAAAGGCAATATTGGCCAGATCAGTGTTAAATTGATTCTAAAATTACAGTATGCCCATGACAACATGTATTTTAGGTGGTGGAATATGTTTGAAGAGTGGGTTGCGAGAAAGGAGGCATTTTCTCATTGACTTAAATCAGTATGGAAATTATATGCTTAAATCAAAACAGAAGTTTGCACAGTAGAAGTTCTCATTTGTGGATGGGAGAAGCTGCCATAGGAATCTTTACAGGTGGTATTCCATGGAGCCTTGCTTTGAAAGATTTAATTGTTGGGTAGAAAGAGATGGGGTTGAGGAAGAGGGGAGTTAACATCACCTAAAACCTGAACATAAACAAGATTAACAAGATGTACTGCAGCCCTAAAAAAAAGGATAATGTGAAACCCCAGCTAATCATTGTAGTCTTTGAGTGACCTGCTAGAGTGAAATAGGCAAGCTCTCCACGGAGCTACTTCTGACTGCCCCTTGGCTCGCTCTCCTTTTAGTCATTCCATAAGCCTTTTGATGGGAAACACGAACACTTCACACGTCATGGTCCAGACATTCGGGTCTGGTGTCTGAACGTTGTATCAGGATAGGTGGTGCAAACGCGATTCAGCTACGAATTCACACTATGACACTGCAATCCTCCAGACCAAAACCCGCTTGTCAGCAGGAGTGGTGACCATGTGCCCAGCGCCATGGTCTCCTGGCTCAGCTGAGGGTGCTGGGTCGGGTGAGGAGAGCCATGTCAAGGGTCCAGGCTGCTTTAGTCCATCTGCTCCTCACTTGTTGGGGGGGCACATGGTTTTCTTTATTGTAAAATTGTGGACTTTTAAAACCTGTTGACTAAACAGTAATTAATTTATATTTGTGAAAAATGCCACTGTCCTAGTGATTTCTGATGTAAATAATGTTGTTTATATAGTATGTATTAAATTTTCCTACATTGTAAAACTGCTGTACTTTTGACTCTTGTATATTAAAAAGTGTTCCTAAGGATTTCTAGAATTGGGCTAACAGGTTGCATTGCATTTGGTGTGAACTGTGTGACTGGAGATGCTGCATTGGCTCCCTTTGTGGTTGCTGGGTCATCTGGATTTTCTGACAGTCTCTGAAATGCAGCTAAGATTGCATTTTTCACTACCCAACACCAGTTGTACCCTGCGTCCGGGATTGTACACTACAGGTTCCTAAGATTTTACTGCATACTTGAGTAGCCATTGCTGAAGCTATACGGTTCCCTGGCCCGAGCAGCTCCAATCTGTGCTCCACAGCCCTGTATTTCATGAGATGACCTTGAGGAGTGGAAGCCAGCAGTTGAGCAGAACTGCTCTTGACGTTCCCCAGTGCTGGTCCTGCCAGGAAGGGTTCTGGGGAGCCCTGGAAGGGTGTGTTTTAAGTCCTGTGCCTGCCCAAATGGAACTGTAGCCCCTCTCCCAGAAGGAAATAAAAACATCTTGTCTGCCAACTTGTAGTCTTGAGGGCAATTTAACAGTTGGGTTATATATTCTTGGAGGGGGAGAGAAAGCATTTTATAATGGAAACACTGACACAGTGTTTAACTGTTAACTAGCAGTTGGCACAGGGCAGGCCCAGCCCCTGCGAGGCCCAGACAGAGGAAGGGTGGCAACAGCCTGCAGGCCGAGGTCCCTGTCTGAACAGGTGTGGGAGACATTTGCCCAGGTGCAATGGTTTTCACCAATACTTAAGTGACCTTGAAAGCAAATTCAAAACTTTCTGAAACTCTTAAATCTAGATACCATACGAGGCCAGCTGTCTACTCAGAGCAGAGGGGTTAGCTCCTGCAGCTGGCAGAGCTCTTCTGCTCAGGGAGAGGTCCAGGTGGCTGGGATGCAGAACTCTGCTTGGCCATGGGCGAGCTCAGCCCTGGCATGTGCCTGGAGGGAGACCAGGCTTTTTAGTGCACGTTGTTCTTGAGGGAAGGAAAAAGAAGTACTGGGGGTTATTCCTGCAGGTCAGGGAACTCAACTCAAAATCCTGTTGCAACTCAGCTCGCCTGGAACAACTCTGAGAAACTTTATTTTAAGAACAAGTGCTGCAATAATCAACTTATTAAGATTTTCG
The DNA here is from genome assembly GCA_004026745.1 of Myrmecophaga tridactyla. Lineage (NCBI taxonomy): Eukaryota > Metazoa > Chordata > Mammalia > Pilosa > Myrmecophagidae > Myrmecophaga > Myrmecophaga tridactyla. The sequence goes on from PVIY010049605.1 coordinate 11,187, forward strand.
ATAGCAACAAGGCTTCTAAACTGATGCCAAACGCCTGCCTCTTACTGGAAGAAACAAGGGGCCCTGACCCCTCCCTCCTCCCTGGCGGGGCCTCGCATGCCTGGCATCAAGGCAAGTTCTACTCAATTAGTGCCAACAGAAAGGTCACTTGCTGAAACACAAGACCCCACAGTTTGCCAGACCAGAGTTTTAACCTGTGGCTCTGAAAGGAGCAGCACTAGGTGCCCTGCGGGGTTGGGGGTTGGGGGTGGCATTAAAGTTCCCATGCCAGGGCTTACATCCCACTTCACAGCTGGACTCCTACTCCCGGGCCCGGGATGCCTTCCCGCCCCTTGCATCTGTTGTGTTTTGTCAAAGCAAGGAAGAGATGCAGCTTTACTTAAATACACAGCTCTTGATCTTGTAGAAACACGGGTCCCCCTGCTCTGCCCGCCCTCCCGGCTGCCTGTGGGATCCTACCTTAGGCTCAACGTCCTGGGGGTTCCCAGTAGTAGGCACAGTGGCTTATGACATAGAAAGGTGACATGCGTGGCCAGGCCACCAGGTTTTGCATCTGACCACACTAACCAGCTTAGCATGGGAACATGGACACACCGGTGACCTACAGGCTTCTCACCTCTACAATGGACAGAATAATATGTGCTTCAGGGGCCTGGCTAGTGCCCCTGATTTTCCTCTTAAATTCTCTCATGACTAAGAGGGGTTGTTGTTTCTAAAGTCCCCTCATTTACCAGGCACCTTGGTAGAAGAAGCCAGGGGCCTCTCTAAGCTGGGCTGGAAGGTCAGCAGCTTGCGCCTTTGGTCCCTGCTTGTGTGCAGATCACCATTCCATCTTCATTTCAAAGCAAGGAGGCAGCTTCTGGGGTTAACGAGGTTTTCAAGTGGGGACTTGCACAGTGGAACAGGCTGGTAATCCTTAAGGGCTTCCCTGGAGAAGACAGCATTCAGCCCGCAGCTGGGGAGGGGTGGAGCCTCTAAGAGGGCAGCTGGAGAGGTGAGTGAGCCCTTGGCTGGTGCTTGCCAGCCCTGGGGCCCCCTGTCAGACAGTAGAGCTGCCTTTCCGCTGAGCCCTGCTCTGCAGAGGGACAGAACAGACGAGGGCAAAGCCAAGACACAGGCCCTGTTCAAGGAGCCCACAGTCTGAGTGGGGAGACAGCTGGGATGAGGCAGCTAAGGGAGCATAGGCTCCCCACCCACTGTGGGCAGGCCCTGTTCTGGCAGTGGGGACATGCACGTGAGTCAGAAGGACGAGGCCCCTGCGCTCTTGGACATTCTAGCTGTGGGGCTGGTGGGGAGGCAGGCCCTCCAAGCAGCAAGAGAACAAAAGGTCTGGGATGGGGCTTGTCCGAGTGGGAGGAGCAGGGCTCTGGGAGGTGGGCAGATCTGGGTTGGATCTAGTAACATTCCTTACCGCCCCAAGCATGGGCTCCGGAACGCGGGTTTTGGCAGGGATGAATGAGGTCACCGAGCGGGGCATGTGACGGACTCGGCATCGTCGTCGTTATCAGAGGAGGTCACTCTTGCCACCCCAGCACCCGGGGGGCCTGTGTGGGTTTTGGGCTTGGCTCCTACTCTCCCAAGCTAGGCTTGAGGGCCCCTGAGCGAATGTGCTTCTGGAACCTTCCTGCAGGGGGCAGCAGAACTCCACGAACACCCTGCCTGGGGCCACCTCCTAACCCCGCCTGGGGTGTGGCTGCCGCAGTGGTCATTCTCCCGCCAGCGGCTGCAGATTCCACGGTGGAGTCCCAGCCTGAGGCCTGACCTCCCCATGGCCACCCCGTCCATGCCCCAGGAGACAGGGGCAGCTGGGAAAGGTGTGTGGTGCGGATATGTTTCCTGGTCCCCGGGGCCTCACTCCTCCTTGGGTGTCCTGGGCCCTGGCTGGAGGGCGGCTCCCGGGCAGCAGTCAGGCTGGGAGCTCTCTCTCTAGAGGAGGGGTACAGGCTCCGGGGCCTGGAGGCCCAGCCAGGCTGGGGACTCAGGCCACTCTGGCCTGGGAGATTTGAAAGTAGTTAGTAGGCAATGGTTGCCTGCTGCTCCGGGCATTAACCCCTTCATTTGTTGGATTGCTGGGAGGTCCGGGCACCTTAGGATGGAGCCAGAGTGGCAGTGAGGCTCTAAGGGCTCAGTCAGCAGCTGTGCCCTAACCACCGTGCTATAGTTCCAACATCCTAGCACCCTGGGTGGGTGTGCAGGGGGCAAGCAGTTCACAGAACAAGGGGTGGGGGTGGAAGGCTCTCCCCGGGAGGCAGCTGGGCCCTGGCCAGCACTCTCTGTCCCAGATGGAAGAGGGGGGGACAATGGCGTGTGGGTGGCACAGCAGAGTGGAGGGCCGAAGGGTCTGCAGAGGAGGGACCCGGAGTCCAGCAGAGAGACCCAGGGCCCCGGTGGCTGGCAGGAGCTCTGGCAGGGACTGTCATCGGGCCAGTCTGGCTGCGGCCCTGGCTGCTCGCGTCCTCACCTGTATACGTGGGGGCCGGCACACCCCCCTCCGAGGCAAACCATGCCTGGCACGCACCCAGCATGCCCGCTTAACCCCAGCAGGGCCTGGCCAAGCCCTGGTGACCTGTCTGGAGGTCAGGCCCGGGCTTGCTGCCCTCCTTGCCCCTGGAGAGGCTGGTCTTCGATGGCTCCTTTTGGGGTCTCCTCTTCTCACACTGCTCTGGGATCCCACGGCCCCAGCCCACCACTAAAGGGCCTCCGCCTCTGGCCCCACCTTGTGTCACTCTGTCTCTGTCCCCACTACTGCCCCAGAGCCTTGCCGCTCCCTTCACTTCTCTAGGAGTCCTGTTCTATCCAACAGTGGGTGCAAACAGTAATCAAGCTAATTTCCGCCTACCCGTGCACTGCGTCAGTGCCCTCCCCACCCCCAGCTTGGGGCCTACAGACTTAGCATGGGGAGGGGAGGACCAGAGGTCTTTGGAAGAAATTTTTTTTTAATTTTACGTTTCAATGAATGTATTTTTAAGTCAATATAAGCAAATCCTGAATCTTTCAGAAGGGAAGGAAGAATAATAGAAGTGAGTACCCTAGGGTGGCTCGGGGCGAGAGGTCCATGGCACCCTGCCCTCCGCGGGCCGATGGACACGCGCCGGGCTCCGTAGGGTCTGGAGAGGGAAGTGCGGACGGGATGAGAGCGGATGAGCAGTCCCTGCCTTCGCCACATCGAAGTGTCTGTGAAACAGCATCCTCACTTCAGCACTGTTAATGCATGTTGTTTTGGGCTTGTCGTTTTGTTTCAGTTTAATTAGTAAATGCATCTGGATTTTATAGTTGAAAGGAGGTATAATCTCAAGGAGGGTGTAGCTGGCCTCGTGAATAATAAAACTAATCCAAGTCTAATCCACAGGGCCTGGAGAAATATTAGCCCTTAGAGGGGTTTGTACATTATTTATGTGTGGGAAACCCCGACTTCATCATGACCTCAACCTGCTGAGGGTTCCTGGGTGCCAGGCCCACTGCCTGGCCGTTTTTTCTTATTCAGTCCTCACACTAATCCTCCGAGGTAGGTTTTATCCCATTTTATACTTGAGGATCCTGAGGCCCAGAGACATTAGGTAACTTGCCCAGGGTCACACAGCAGTGGGAGGTGGTGGAGCGCAGATCAAGCCCAGCTCCGCCAGACTCTAAAGGCGAAGCTTGTCCCTGCTCTATTTATTCATTGGCTTCTCCTGCTACCACCCAAGTGCCTCTGCAACGGTGTGATCTTACTTGGCTCTCCCCACTGCCCCGGGATTAAGATCTAGTATGACCCCCATTTGTTGATGACGGAAATGAGGCTAGGATTCAGCAGGTGAGCAGCCCCTGGTCAGGGAACGAGTGCGTGAGCTCCCGGGGACAGGGCTGTGCCGCTCGCCTCCACCTCCTGCTCCCAGAGCCCTCTGCACCCCGCTGCGCTCTGCTTCCTTCATCCGCCCCTCCCCCCGGCTCCCCCTGCATCGCGCTTGTTTATTGCCTGTCTCTGGCTACTAGGATGTGATCTATTGGGATTACTGTTGTATCCCCAGCTCAGGGCCTGGCACATGATTTGCCTTCAGACGTTTGCTGAGTGAATGAACATGTTCCCCCGTCTAGATGATTTCCTGCCACAGAGGGAATGCTCCTGCAAAGTTCTGCAGAAAGAAGGAAAGAACGGAGCAACAACTCTCCTTGAAAAGTTACACAAAGAAAATCAACATCTCAAGGAGAGGCGAGCCAGGACACCTGCCTTGAGGAATTAAGCTGCGATCATTAGCAAGCAGGGAAAGAACCAGTTAACTCAAGAAGTTGTCCTGCTCTGCTCGAGGAGAGGGGTCCTGGCCCTGCAGGCCTTGGCCCTTGGTCCCTGGTGGTCCCCTTGCTGGGAGAGAGGCCTGCTGCCAGGGTCGTTGCTGCGCCAGCCCCTCTGAGGGTGCCTGGGGCCTCCCAGCCACCTGACCTCCAGGAAGGTGGTGACTTGAGAAATCAGCGCTTGGATCAAGACCTTGGCAGAGTGCCTGGCACATGGCAGGTATCCCCAAAATAGAGCTGCACGCCATCGGTGGGTGACTCTAGTCTCCACGCACGGGGGCGTGAGGCCCCTCAGAAGCACTGGAGCATGTCTGGCTTTGCCCAGAAGGCTTGACCCTATCTAGGAAAGCCAGTGGCCGCCCCCGGACCGTGCTGAGCAGCCAAGGACCCCCGGCACCCCTGAGCCATCTCCTCCTTTGTATCCAGGCCTCGCAGGCAGCAGATCTGGAGGACACAGTTGCCTGCCCCGACCTCTTCAGTCCCAGGCGTGAACTCCCCGACCTACCCACCTCCAGGTGCAGGCCTGGCCTGCTGCAGGGAGCCGTGTGGCTTGAAGCAGGTCACTTACCCTTGCTGAGCCTCTGTCTATTCATCTGGGCACTAGGGCAATGCCATCTGCCATCTAGCGCTGCTGTGGGAATTGTGTCAGTGTTGCAAGACTCCAAGGCAGGTTCAAATGGAAGGCCCGCTTCTGTTTCTCTAGGAGGTGGGCGTGTTTGCCAGAGGATGGCGAAGGCGGCAGCCAACGCCACGGGCTGGGCTAGAGTCCGCTCTGCGCAAAGGCAAGGCCGGCTGTTGGGTGGGTGGCAGGAAATTGCCACCTGTGATGTGGGTGGTGGCAGCAAACTGTGACAACAGTGGCAGTTCTGAGGCCATGCTGTGAACCAGCTACCAGGCTTCACTCTTTCCATTTACTCCTCAGGACGGCCCAGGGAGGAAGGCGTTCTTGTTATTCCCTCCTCACAGTTGGCATAACTGAGGCTGAGAATGGTGAAAACTCACCCCACGCTGTACAGCCAGTAGACAACAGAGCTGGGATGTTCTTTCCCCTGTCTCTGACCATCCAGGCCCACCAAGCATGAGGCCACTAGCCAAGGTGAGCAAAGGCAGGGCAGAGCTGGCCGGATGGACAGGGCAGGGCAGGGCAGAGCTGGCATGATGGACGGGGCAGGGCAGAGCTGGCCCGATGGACAGGGC
>PVIY010049606.1:0-16652 GCA_004026745.1 Myrmecophaga tridactyla
AAGATACAGTTTTGTTACTAGGATAGCACTCTAAACGTTTAGAATCAGTAGTAAATCTCACCTAGAGATAAATGTGATTTATGTATTTATGGAGAATCCTTTTAGTAATGACACCATTTCATAACCCTTATGGTAGGAAGCAGCTCCTCTGCTGCTGATCCTTGTATCTAACCCAGATGTTTCTGACTGCTGTTCAAGACCATTTACTCAATTCATATTAGACCTATCTCGTATCTTTTCTGGAGTTATAAGTGCAAAAAGTATTGTTTTAGTTTCCTAGGCTGCCATGAAATATGTTGGGTTAAACAATGGGAATTTATTCACTCACAGTTTTGAGGCTGGGGAAATGTCCAAATCAAGACATCATCAAGGCGGTGCTTTCTTCCTGAAGACCAGGTGCTGGTGATCCTTGACTCCATTGTCACATGACAAGGCACATGTGGCGTCTGCTGGTGTCTTCCTTCTCTTCCAGGTTCTGTCATTGCCCCACCTCTTGCCAGCCTCTTGCTTTTGTGGCTTTCTCTCCCTCATGTCTGAATCCATTCAGTTTATAAAGGGCTCCAGTAATAGGATAAGACCCATCCTGACTGAGGTGGGTTACACCTTAACTGAAATAGCCTCATGAAAAAGTCTTACAACGGGTTCACACCCACAGGAATGGATTACATTTAAGAACATGTTTTTCTGGGATACATACAGCTTCAAACCACCACAGATATGACATCAGTGAGCTGTGAGAATTCTTTAGATAGTAACACAGAATCAAGGTAAACTAAAGCCCCCCTCATTCTTGCTCTGAAACCTCCTCTGCTGCTGATCAGTCCATTCCAAGGAGAGATTATTTTCCTAAACCCAGAGGGATTATGGGGTCACTGAATGCTCTCCAGTTGAGGTACGTTTGTATACCTATTTACATGGTATCTTGGGTTGAATATTCAAAAGTCTTTCTTTTCTCTGTGTTAAATAATTACAATTCTTTCCTCAATAGGATCTCTTTCTTGAGCATTTTAATAACTCCAAGTTCACCATTAAAGGTGAATGATGAGGGCAGGCCATGGTGGCTCAGCTGGCAGAGTTCTCACCTGCCAGGCTGGAGACCCGGGTTTGATTCCTAGTGCCTGCCCATGCAAAAAAGAAAAAAAGAAAGAAAGAAAAAGGCGAATGATGAATTGCTAAAATTAGTTTTCTTTTAATATGTCACACGTTTTCTAATGCAAAATTTTTATTCCTGCTTATTATGAAAATACTGTCACTTTAAATCAGATTGTACACACTCTGCTTTTTAAAAGAATTTTATACTGAAGAGAACAATCTCTGATAATTACTATTTTTAATACTGGATAGACTTCTGTAGTCCATCTGATGGGCTGGGTCAGGTACTGCTCAAATAGCTATCCTGTGTCTAGATTCTGCCTTAAGATACTCCTGACAAGAAGTAGTTTCAGGCTCTCACACGGACATTTATAATATTCAGCTGAGGCTGCTGAATGAAGGGGGAGGGGCACATTTGTAGCAATTTCTCTTACTCATGCTTTGAGGACCTCCTGTCCTCTCATAGCTCATGGTATTTTTCCACTCCAGCTGAGGCACGTCATCCTCTTAAAACCATTCTCTCCACTTTTTTAAACTACCAACTCAATTTATTTGGTCTTTCCTTTCATTTTTTTTCAGATAGTTTTAGTTTTCCAATTTATATCCTCACCTTGTAGCTAGTTGTTGGCCCAGTATTACCAGCAGTCTGAAATAGAATCTCATTGCATATTAATCAGATTGTGACCCTCATCAGATTTCCAGCATGTGATTCTGGCTAATCTCCAGGGATATACTGAAGAAAGGTATGAAGAGAAATTTCCATTGCTGTATTCCTAAACAGTACTGCAATAACAAATCCTTCCAGCATTTTCAAATAAGCAGAACAGGGCATATGACAAGGGAGAGAAGGTCTATGGAAAGGTAATTTTCATGGAGCCCTTTCTAGCTTGCTTCTCTGATGTCACAGGCTGCCAAAGTTGCCATGGCATCATTTAAATTTCTCTTTTCTTGAATGGATGTATTTGATTTAGACAGTGTTTGGACTTGTTTTTTCCTCTTCCTGGGCTTAGAAGGACACTTAATGGTTCCCCTCTCATGAATTAATGTAGAGATATTTTCCTGGCAAGGCTCAGGAACAGAGCATCTGATTCTGTTTAGCTCTGTTAGCTATGGTAATTTGTTTGCACTTTTCTCTTCAGAAGTAGAATGAGTATCCTGTGAAAAAATGCAGCTCTAAATTGAGCTATTAAACACTTTGAGATTAATTACTGTGTAATTATAGTAACTTAACTCATCTGGGGAACTGAAAAGAGGCACCAGCCACTAGGACAGTTGTCTGAATAAATTTGCCACTGTGGCCAGGACAGAGTTCTGGAGTTCAGAAAGCAAGTCGGGAGCTATTCTTGTTCTTCTCGACAAGGACAGGGATATTTATTCTTCCTTTTCCGTTTGGTTGGTGCTCTGTCAGATAAAACATGAATCTCTTTGGTTGAGACCAGTTGAGAGACAAGAATCTGGTCTGCCACAGGAAAAACTGCTGATAGAAGACCTGAGATAGTTGTTTAAACAAAGATATGATATGTGTCAGCTCTTCATCTGGAACAGATTGATATGTGAGTTCATGATCTGTATTTGCTTTCAGCATTTAATAGGGAATGTTAGCAATCATGAATTTAGTTGTATGATAGTGATATTTCAGTCTGGCTTCTATCCTACAGTTACACTGAGACTACCTTGAGCAAATTCACTGGTTTGTCAGTCTTTATTTTCCTGGATCTCTCTGGCTCACCTTTGTCCACTTTATTCCTGAAGCTTCTCTTCTGTTAGCCAAGATATCACTTTCTCTTGGGTCTCCTATTTCCATCCCAGCCACCTTTTTTTTAAATTTACTTATTTATTTATTAAACATAACCACATACAAACACAAACTTTCTTACCATATGCTCATTCCATTCTTGATATATAATCAATAACTCACAATATCATCACATAGTTGTATATTCATCATAATCATTTCTTAGAACATTTGCATCAATTCAGAAAAAGAAATAAAAAGGAAACAGAAAAAAATTCATACATACCATATCCCTTACTCCTCTCGACTCTGGAATCTCTTAGCCATTGACGCTTTATTTTGTCTCATTTCTCTCTTCCCCCTTTCAGTTGAGAAGGTTTTCTCAACCCCTTGATGCTGAGTCCCAGCTCATTCTAGGATTTCTGTCCCATGTTGCCAGGAAGGTCCACACCCCTGGGAGTCATGCCCCACATAGAGAGGGGGAGGGCTGCGAGTTTGCTTGTCATGTTGGCTGAGAGAAAGAGGCCACATCTGAGCAACAAAAGAGGTTCTCTCGGGGATGACACTTAGGCCTAATTTTAAGTAGGCTTAGCCTATCCTTTGCGAGGTTAAGTTTCATATGAACAAACCCCAAGATTGGGGGCTTAGCCTGTTGCTTTGGTTGTCCCCACTGCTTGTGAGAATATCAAGAATTCACCACTTGGGGAAGTTGAATTTTCCCCCTTTCTCACCATCCCTGCAAGGGGACTTTGCAAATACTTATTTATTCACTGGTCAAATCATTCCATCCCAGCCACCTTTGTGGGATCTTCTTCTTCTTCCCTAACCAGCAAATGTAGATGTTACCAGTGTTCCATCCCTGGCATTTTCTACAGCAGATACCCTAAGTAGCCAATCTCATGCACTCCCACCTAACTTTTACAACTTTCCTCCAACCCTGACCTTCCTCTATAGGACCATGTCTGTTCCTCCAGTAGCTTCATCCCTCACAGACTTAACATGTTCAAAACATAATTCACTATCTTTTCCCTTAAATCTCCTTCTCTTGCTGACTTTCTGTTGTCTGTTCTCACTGTCACCCATTTTATCTAGTTACTTAAGTTGAGCTTGAAGACCATCCACAGTTCCCTTCTCCTTCCCTCTGGTCTGTTACTTTCAGGGAAAGACTTGACTACAAGAAAAGTCTTTCTTGTTGATTTTACCTCCTGAATGACTAAAATTGTTCTATATAATGATCCTGCTCTAGTTCAGGCCCTCTTCTCACTCCTGGATATTTCTTGACCCATTTTTGTCTTCCTCATTCACTATCCCTTCTTCATTGCTACCAGAGTAGTAAATTGGTACTCTAGCCATATTTCTCCTTTGCTTAAAGTGTTTCCATGGATTTCTTTCTTCCTTTTAATTATTAGAGCAATTGTAGATTTATAGAAAAGTAATGCAGAAAATACAGAGTTCTCATATACCTGCCTCCACACAGTTTTTCCTATTAGTAATATTTTGTATTAGTGTGGCCCCTTCTTACAATTGATGATTCAGTATTATGATAATTAAACTATTAACTATAGTCCATAGTTTACATTATGGTTCATGCTTTGTGTTGTATAGTATCATGGGTTTTTAACATTTTTATTCTGGAAACTTATATACAATTCAAAATTTCCCCTTTTAACCACATTCAAATATATAATTTATTGCTGTTAATTATGTTCACAATAGTGTGCTATCATCACAACCATCCATTACCCGAACTTTTCTATCATCCCAAATAGAAGCGTTGTATAATTTAAGCATTAATTCCCTATTCCTTACCCCAACCCCAGTCCCTGGTAACCTATTATATTAGTCAGGGTTCTCTAGGGAAACAGGACCAAGAGGAGATCACTGTAAATATGAGATTTTATAAAAGTATCTCATGCAACTGTGGGGATGCACAAACTATATCCTAAGTGCACAGAAGGAAGAAAATAGCAAAGATTAGAGTGGACATTAATGAAATAGCAAATAAAAAAAATAGAATCAACAAAAGGCAAAAGACATTGAATCAGCAATCAAAAAACTTCCCTTCAAAGAAAAACCCAGGACCAGATGGCTTTACAGGGGAATTCTACCAAACATTCTGTTCTAGTTTACTAGCTGCCGGAATGCAGTGTACCAGAAACGGAATGGTTTTTTTAAAGGAGGAATTTAGTAAGTTGCAAGTTTATAGTTCTAAGGCTGTGAAAATGTCCCAATTAAAGCAAGTCTATAAAAATGTCCAAGCTAAGGCATCCAGGGAAAGATACCTTGGTTCCAAAAGGCCAACAACATTCAGTGTTTCTCTCTCAACTGGAAAGACACATGGCGAACATGGCAACATCTACTAGCTTCCTCTCCAGGCCTCTTGCTTCTTAAAGCTCCGTGGGGGCATTCTCCTTCATTTCCAAAGGTGGCTGGCTGGTGGACTCTGTGGTTCTTTCATCATTCTCAAGATATACTTGAAAATTTCTCCAGAATACTTCCTCTTTTTAAGGATTCCAGTAATCAAGACTCACTGGGAATGGTTAGAGTCACATCTCCCTCTATTCAAAAGTTAATACCCACAATTGGGTAAGCCACAGCTCCACGGAGATAACCTAATCAAGTTTCCAACCTATAGAAGAAACAGTTGCTCCCACAGGATTGATTAGGGTTAAAACATGTAGGGTACATAATTACCTTCAAACCGGCACACGTTCCCAGAAGACTTAACTCCAATTCTGCTCAAACTCTTCCAAAAAGTTGAAGAGCAGGGAATATTCCCTAACTTATATTAGGAGGCCAACATCACCCTCTTACCAAAGCTGGATAGAGATACCACAAGAAAAGAAAATTACAGATCAGTGTCTGTTATGGACATAGATGCAAAAATCCTCTCTCTCTCTCTCTCTCTCTCTCTCTCTCTCTCTCTCTGTATATATATATATATATATATATATATATATATATATATATGTATGTTAGCCAGCCAAATTCAGAAGCACATTAAAAGAACTATACTCCCTGATCAAATGGGATTTATCTCAGGTATGCAAGGGTGGTGCAGTATAAGAAAATCGGTTAATGTAATACCACATTAATAGAAGGAAGAGAAAAAGAACACATGGTCATCTCAATTGATGCAAATAAGGTGTTTGACAAAAATCTAGTACCCCTTCTTGATGAAAACATTTAGAATACTAGGAATAGAAAGGAAAAGTCCTCAATGTGATAATGGCATGTATGAAAAACCCAAGCTAATGTCATACACAACAGTGAACAACAGTTTTTCCTCTAACATCAGGAACAAGACAAGACAGATAACAAGACCACTGTCACCTGTTTTTGAATATAGTACAGGAAGTTCTGCCTTGAACAATTAGACAAGTAAAAGGAATAAAATCGTCCAGATTGGAAAAGAAGTATAACTTTCCCTTTTTACAGATGACATCCTATATATACCGAAAATTCTGAAAAATCCACAACAAAGATATTAAAGCTAATAAATGAATTCAGCAAAGTGGGAGGATAGAAAATCAAACCCCCCCAAGTCGGTTGTGTTTCTGTACAGCAGTAATGAATAGTCTGAGGAGGAAATTTAAAAATTACATTTGCAATAGCAACAAATAGAATCAAATATCAAGGAATAAATCTAATAAAGGATGTAAAGGATTTGTACACAAAACTACAGAACATTACTACAAGAAATCAGAGACAAACTAAATAAATTGAAGGGCATTCTGTGTTTATGGGTTGGAAAACTAAATATTATTAAGGTGTCATTTCTACTCAAAGTGATTTACAGGTTCAACACAGACTAAAAATCTCCACAGACTTCTTTTCAGAAGTGGAATAGCCAATTATGAAATTTATATGGATGGGTAAGAGGTCCAGAATAGCCAAAATCATCTTGAAAAAGAAGAATGAAGTTGGAGGACTCAGACTTCCTTATTTTAAAGCTTATTGGAGAGCTACAATAATCAAATTCGCATGGTGCTGGCACAAGGACAGGCATATAGTCCAGTAGATTTGAAATGAGAGTTCAGAAATCAGATATGACAAATTGATTTTTGAGAGGGTGCCAAGTCCGCTCAATTGGGAAAGAATAATCTCTTCAACAATTGGTGCTAGGAAGACTGGATGTCCGTATCTGAAAGAATATCACCATAGTCACAAATCAGTCAAATGGAACAAAGAACTATAGAACTCCTAGAAGGAAACAGAGAAGTATCTTTAAGACCTTATTTAGGTAGTTGTTTCTTAGACTTTATATCCAAAGCACAAGTAACAAAAGAAAAATAGATAAATTTGACTTCTTCAAACTTAAAAACTTTTGCACATGCAAGGGCTTTATCATGAAAATAAAATGACAACCTACACAATGGGAGAAAATATTTGGAAACCACATATCTGTTCAGGGTTTAATATCTAGAATTTATAAAGAAATCTTACAACTCAATAAAAAGACAAATAACCGAATTTAAAAATATGCAAAAAAAATCACACCAAAAAACACAAAAAAAGCTCTGTCTAGACATTTCTTCAAAAAAGATATACAGATGGCAAGTAAAAACACATGGAATAGATATTCTATAACATTAGCCATTAAGAAAATGCAAATCAAAACCATGAAATGCCACTTCACACCCACTATAATGGCTATTAAAAACAAAACAGAAAATGACAAGTGTTGGGAGAGGATGTGGAGAAATACGAACATTCATTTATTGTTAGATTGCTGGTAGGAATGTAAAATGATCCAGCCACTGTGGAAGACATTTGGCGATTCCTCAGAAAATTAAGTACAAAATTACCATCTGACCCAGTATTCCCACTTCTAGGTATATACCCAAAAGAACTGAAAGCCGGGACTCAAACCATTATTTTCATACTGATATTTATTGTGGTATTATTCAAAATTACCAAAAGATGGAAGCAACCGAAGCATCTATCAACCAGTGGATGGGTAAAAAAAAAAAATACGTGATCTATGCATACAAAGGAAAATTATTCAGCCCAGAAAAGAAATGAAGTTCTGATACACATGACAATGTGAATGAACCTTAATGACATCACGTTGAGTGAAATAACCCAGACATAAAAGGTCAAATATTGTATGATTTCACTATGTGAAATAATTAGAATAAGCCAGTTCATAGAGCCAGAAATTGGAATATCAGTTACCAGGGGCTGGGGTAGAGATTTAGAATGGTGAGTTAATGTTTAAATTGTACAGAGTTTTAGTTGGGATGATAGAAAGCGTTGGTAATGAATGATGGTGATGGTAGCACAACATTGTGAATGAATGAAGAGCATGGAATTATATATGTGAATGTGGTTTAAAGGGGACATTTCCGGTTGAATATATATACTACTAGAATAAAATTAAAAAAAAAATAGAACCATACAACAAAGTGAACCATATTGTAAATGATTGACTATAGTTAATAGTACAACTTTTAAAGTGTTCTTTAATGAATGGTAACAAATGTACCATATTAATGTAGGATGTTCATAACAGAGTGGTATGTAGGAACTCTTTTAATTTTAATTTTTATGTTTTTGATTTTTAAGTTTTTTATCATATTGTATAATATATATACAAGTCAGAAAAATAAAAAAAGCAATGGTTTTCAAAATACTCTTCAATAAGTAGTTACAGGACAGATCCTAGAGTTTGTCATGGGTTACCTACGGTCCTCTCAGATTTTTCCTTTTAGCTACTCCAGAATATAGGAGGCTAGAGGCCTTAATTTTTTTTTTTTTATCATTGCAGTCGACTTTTTTTCCTTCTTTTTTTTGTGAAAAATAACATATACAAAAAAGCTTTAAATTTCTAAGCACAGCACCACAGTTAATTGTAGAACATAGTTCAGAGTTTGACATGGGTTACAATTCTACAATTTTAGGTTTTACTTCTAGCTGCTCTAAAATACTGGAGACTACAGAGATATCAATTTAATGATTCAGCATTCATATTCTTTTGTTAAATCCTATCTTCTCTGTATAACTCCACCATCGCCTTTGATCTTTCCATCCCCCTCTTTAGGGGTGTTTGAACTATGGCAATTTTTTTCATATTGGAAGGGTTTGACACTAATATGGGGTAGGGAGATGGAACTATCTGATGTTCTGGAGAGGCTGGGCTAAATTTCAGGACTTATCTGGACCAGGGACCCATCTGGAGCTTGTAGGTTACTGGAAAGTTGCTATAATGCATGGAACTCTTGTGGAATCTTATATCTTGCCCTAGGTGTTCTTTACGATTGGCTGGAATGGTCCTGGTTGGGAGTTGGCAGGTCATGATAGGTAGCAAGGTCTAACTGAAGCTTGAGTAAGACCAACCTCCAGAGAAACCTCTTGACTCTATATGAATCTCTCTCTGCCAAGGATACTTTATTAATTAAACTTCTTTTCCCCCTTTTGGTCAGGATGAAATTGTTAATCCCATGGTGCCAGGTCTGGATTCATTCCTGGGAGTCATCTCCCATGTCGCCAGGGAGACTTTCACCCTCTACATGGGAGATGATTCTGGGAGTCATCTCCCACAAAGGAGGGAGGGCAGTGATTTCACTTGCAGAGTTGGGCTTAGAGAGAGTGAGGCAACATATGAGCAACAAAAGAGGTCCTCCAGAAGTAACTCTTAGGCATGCTCATAGGTTAGTGTAAGGTTCTCTGCTACCTACATAAGCTTCACAAGAGTAAGCCTCATGATCGAGGGTATGGCCTATTGATGTGGGTGTCCCTAAAGTTTGACACACTATCAGGGGATTCCCTGGTGGTGAGTTTTAATAATTCCATATTTTTCTCCCATCCCTCAGGGGACTTTGCCAGTACTTTTTGATTATCTGCTTAATATACTGTAGGATGTATCCAGGCATTACAATAACCTATACAAGATTAAAGGACCTCTTTCTTATTCTGTGCTCCCTGTGTTTCAATTATTCAAATGAGCTAAACAGATAGGTTGAATTAGATTATGCACTACAGAAAATTTCAATTCCAGACCAGATAAACCCTTCTTCCATTGGTCTCAAAGAGTATGTTTGGTTCTAAAATATAGACACTGTCTTCCTTACCCCTATGTTCTGAATTACTTTAACCCCAACCTGTTTGCGTTTGTTCTTATCTCTAAATATCAGGTTATATATAAAACAGCCTCTCAAAATCTAGAAATAATAATCACCACTTTGGACTTAGTGTGTCTGCTCTAAAAGCTTGCAGTCTAGGCCCCTGTTTTCTTTTAAGCATTTTCTAAAGATGACCATACTATCTTTGTTCTTTTGTTTCTGGCTTATTTTGTCTCACCAAATGTCCCACATGTTTATTCACATCATTGCATGCCTCACGACTTTGTTTCTTTCTGTAGCGGCACAACCTTCATTCGCCAATCTACTTCTCTGTCAGTGCATCCTTCAGCCACCTGCATTCATCAGGCATCATGTAGAGGGCTCAAAGTCTACAGTCCATCAGCATTCTCAATTTTAGATAATTTCATTGTTCCCAAGAGAAAGAAAACCAATAAACACACCCTCTCCAATTAGGAGATCTAAACCTCCCTTAACTCTTGTCCCCCACCCCATTGTTTACCTCTGCTGTTGCTGTGATAGTGCTGATGGTTTCCTTTTGGACATAGCTCATAGCATGCAGTAGCAGTTTTCCCCCTGTACCCTGGACTTAACCACTCTTTGTACAAGAATCATTAGTACAAGAATCATGTCGTTCAAGTAGTTATTGCAAGAACTAATTCATATTTCTAATGTTAATCAGTGGGACACATAGGTCTTTAAACTCCTTTCAATCTTGTTCATCTTCAATATGGTAATATTACTTATAGACCCACTAGAGAACCACCTTCATTCCTGTCTATTCCCTTACATTGGAGTTCAACCTCATTAGCTAATGGTTCACCCATTTCTAGCTTCTGTGTATCTCTAAGTTCCCTATATTCTGTATTATAAGCCTTTGAGTATACCTTTATGCTGGTCATAAAAGTGGAATCATACAGTATCTATCCTTTTGTGTCTGGCTAATTTCACTCAGCTTATGTCCTCAAGGCTCATCCATCTTGTCATATGCTTCAGGACGTCATTTTGTCTTACTGCTGCATAATATTCCATTGTACTTACATACCGTATTTTGTTGATCCATTCGTCTGTTGATGGGCATTTGGTTTCTTTCCATCTTTCGGCGATTGTGAATAATGCTGCTGTGAGCATCGGTGTGCAAATGTCTGTTTGTGTCATTGCTTTCAGCTCTCCTAGGTATATACCAAATAGTGCTATTGCTGGGTCATAGGGCAACTCGATATTTAGTTTCCTAAGGAACTGCCAAACAGTCTTCCATAGTGGCTGCACCATTATACATTCCCACCAGCAGTGCATAAGTGTTCCAGTTTCTCCACAACCTCTCCAACATTTATAGTTTCCTGTTTAATAACAGCCATTCTTATAGGTGTGAGATGGTATCTCATTGTAGTCTTGATCTGCATTTCCCTTATAGCCAATGAAAGTGGGCATCTCTTCATGTACTTTTGAGCCAGGAACTCTGTTTTTTTATGCATGATTTTTTCAGTAAACGTAACATCTTCTCTAATAAAAACACACTTTTAAAGAAGTAAAAAAAATATCCAGAGGATTGTACAACACAGTGAACCCTAGTATAAACCATGGATTACAGTTTAAAGTATAATTGTAAAGTGTTCTTTCACCAATTGCAGGAAATGAACTACACTAATGCAAGATGTTCATAATAGGATAATATATGGGAACTCTGAAATTTATGTATGATTTTTCTATAAATCTATAATAAATTAAATATTTAAAAATATTCACTGTAGGAAATTAAAGAAGACCTAAGTAAATGAAAAGATATCCCATGCTTATGAATTGGCAGAATTAATAATGTTAATTTGGGAATACTCCTCAAATTGATCTACAGATTGAACACATTCCTTGTCAAAATATCAGCTGTCTTTGTTGAAATTAACAAGCTGAGCCTAAAAGTCATAAGGACATGCAAGTGACCCAGAATGACCAAAATAATCTTAAAAAATAACAATGTTGGAAAACTCACACTTCCAAATTCAAAACTTACTACGGTGCCACAATAGTCAAACCTGTGGTAGGATAGATATATGGATCAATGGGATAGAATTAAAAGTCCAGTAAAATACTCTCTCATTTATAGTCAATCGATTTTTGACAGTCTCAGATGATTCAAGAGGGGAAAGAATAGTCTTTTTAGTAAATGGTGCTGATGAAATTGGATATCCACATCTAAATAAATTTGGATCCCTACCTCACACAATGTATGAAAATAACTCAAAATGGACCAAAGTCTTAAATATGAGGCAAAAACTATAAAAATATTAGAAGAAAACATAGTAGTAAATCTTTGTGACCTTGGGGTTAGGCAGTGGTTTCTCAAGTGTGACACTAAACTCATAAGTGACAAAAGAAAAAGTTACATTGGACTTTATCAAAATTTAAAACTTTTATGCCTCAAAAGGCATTACCAAGTAGGGTCTAGTATCCAGAATATATAAAGAACTGACAACTCATCAACAATAACTTACCCCATTTAAAAAATAGACAAAGGATTTGCAAACACCTTTCTCTAATGATGATATCCAAATGTCCAAAAAGCACATGGAAACCTGCTCAATATTGTTAGTCATCAGGAAGTACAAATCAAAACTACAGTACTACTCCACATTCACTAAGATGCCTATCATCAAAAAGGCAGATAATGCCAAATGTTAACAGGATGTCGATAAATTGGAGCACTCATACATTGTTGCTAGAATGTAAAGTGGTACAGCAATTTTGGAAAACAATCTGGCAGTTCCTCAACAAGGAAAACATAGAGTTATCATATGATCTGTCAATTCCATTCTTAGATCTATACCCAAAAGAACTGCGAGCATACAAATGTTCATAGCAGCATTATTGAGAGTTATGAAAAAGTGAAAACAACCCAAAAGTCAATCAGCAGATGAATGGACAAACAAGATGTAATATTATTCAGCCTTAAAAAGAAATGAATGATGTTGATACTGTGAGCCATTTATTGTATATTTTGGATGGTTTGTATGATGTATGAATATATCTAAATACAATTGCATTAAACATGCTAAAAGAAGAAAAAAAGAAATGAAATTCTGATACATGCTGCTACATAATGGGCCTTGAAGACATGTTGAGTAACAAAATGTCTGACACAATGGGATAGTTATTGTACAGTTCCACTTATATGAAATAAGAGTAGAATAGAATATACAAATTCATAGAGATGGGAATTAGAGTATAGGTTACAGGGTGAGGGAGTAGGGAGAAGGAGTTGATGCATAATGGGTAGAAGGTTTTATTTGGGTGATTGGAAGGTTCTGGAAATGGATGGTCAGAGTAGTGCAACACTGTGTGGTTGATTAATCCCATTAAGTTGCATGCTTGAGAGTGGTTGAGATGGGAAAATTCAGGTTATATATATGTTTCCACAATTGAAAACAATATATATAGAGAGAGAGGTTAAAGAGACAAAACTAAAGGCAATACACGAAGCCAGACTAGACTTTAAGCTTTATATCAATGTTAAATTTCCTGATCTTGGTAATTGTACTTAAGGTGGTTGCATAAAGGAATATCCTTGTTCTTAACACATTTACATGAAGTATTAGGTATTCAAAGAGCATGATTTATACAACCTCCTCTCAAATGTGCAGGAAATAGATAAATAGAAAGATGGATAGATAGAATGATACTGCAAATGTGGCAAAATATTAAAAGTTGGGGAAAAATGGTGTATCTGGTTGTGCGGTATGTTGGTATTCTCTCTATGAGGTTGGTATTATGTTTCAACTGTCTTGTGAGTTTGAAGTTATTTAAAAATAATTTTTTTTTTTTAAAGAATGAAGTACTGGTATTGCTATGGCACAGATGGTCTTTAAAAATATTATGCCATGTGAGAGAAGCCACTTAATAGAACACCACATATTGTATGATTCTATTTATATGAAATGTCCAGATTAGGTAAATCCATTCAGACAGAAGGTATATTAGTAATTGCCAGGATCTAGTAGATAGAGGGAATGGGGAACAACTGTTAATTGGTTAATGGGTACATGGTTTCTTTTTGGCAGGTGATGAAATGTTCTGAAGTTATGGTTATACCTCTTTATGAATGTATTAAAAACCATTGAATTGTACAGTTTGAGGTGAATTTTATTGCATGCTTATTGTATCTCAATAATTTAAAAAAACACTATATGGGTGGTTAAGATCAGTAAGAATCTATAGGACTTCTTGATTGCCTCTAATGGTCTGTTTCTTGATTTAGATGTTTATTATAAGGTGTTTGCTTTACAAACTGTTAAACTGCCTGGGTTTTATGTATATCTACTTCTTTGTGAAACATAGCATACAATAAAAGCAAATCATGTCTGTTGACATATTTGGATCTTCCTTGCCAAGTTTCAACCTCCAGTTTAAGGCACTGAAAAATAAGATTGAGCTGGCACCTTTGAGGTGCTTTGGGGACAACCTTTTTATTTTGGGGGGACAAGAATTGATTGCTAGGTTCACTCAACAGCAAATACCAGCTTTGTTACCAAAGGGTAGGTGTGTGGGGGGTACGTGGTCCTGCAAATCTTCTCCCTCTGCCATTTTCACTCCTCTGTTAGAGACTTAGTCTAATGACTGAGTTTGCGATTGATAGCTAAGTTTGTGGAATGGCTTGTTTGATTAGTAAAGTTCTGGATTCTTCTTTGTTTTCTTTTAAAGTCATTCTGATATGGTTTTGGAAGATACACGTCTAGCATATTGGCTTTGTATTTTCTTTGGGGATCCAGCATGACAAGTCCAAACCACTCTACTACTTTGGACCTTGTCTGTGCCACACTGGGGGATGAGTCGCTTGTAATGGAGGAATAGGAGCTTAGGCCTGTGCTGAGAAGGCCCTTGGGCATTGATGTTTCTTTAGAACCCCTACCCTTAACCCTCCCTGTGATGTCCATAATAGTGACATATTTCTTCAAGTTCAGCTTTGCTTTTCCTAGGCCTTGTTTTTAGTTATATTCCTTCTAGAAAGTGAAAATATTATCAATAATTTTCAATTTATCAGTAGTTTCCTGATGCGTTAGCAAAAGCTTATATAACTCATGATATACCTGAACAAAGGAAAATCTATTAATGATACTATTGGGATCTGGCAGATTACAATGTAATCATGTCTTTCCTATTTATAAAGGCAGGAAATAATTTGACTTTCACCTCTTATTTCGAAATTGTTTCATATCTAACATTAACTATGTTTCAGACACTGTTCTAGGCCCTACCTGTTATCTCAGTTTATTAATCTTAATTTGTTGAAAAATAAATTAAGACCTGAAGAGGTTAAGAAATTTGCCCAAGGCCATATAGTCAGTAGTAGAAGTAGTTGAGAATCTCATTTCCTGTCCTGTACAGTCTGAACCCTTATTTGGCTTAGGCAGCTGCCTCCTCACATCTTACTGTGACTGAAGAAACTGAGTGGCACAGTCATAATTGTGTGGTCTCCGATTTTTGAAAATCCTCTAAGTTCCCTGTTACATTTCCCATTATAGCTATTTCACATCTTTACTCATAATCCTCAAGTCCCTCTCTTTCCAACTCAGGTATGAATTCAAGTTACAGCCTTTCCCCCTATCATCCCCACATTGGTTGTATCAACAGTGATCCTTACAGTAGTAAGTGGAAAAGTATTTCCACTCTCCTTGCAAGATAAGGAGATAGGTACAACTGCGACTAATAGAACTTAACATAATAGTGGTTTTAAGAAAAACTCAGTATAATAGTAGTTCATCTGGCACTTGAGTAATCATAGTCTGGATTACTCTGTTCCTTGAAGTTCAGACCCAAGTTCTTATCTTGTATTTGGCTAGGCCTCTGCCTATGGTGTCAGATGGTTGTGGCTTTATTTCTGGCAGGAGAATGGAAGAAGGGCCAAAGAAAAGGGACAAAGGCAGAACTCCTATTTTCCCTTAAGGAAAGTTCCAGAAGTTACAGTTCATAAACCCTTGTGTTGGATGACATGTTCCTTTGTTGTCTATATTTCCTGTAAACTGGTAATTAGATCTGTTATCTTGGCCGTATTCAGGTTCATTTGCTTTTTGGGAGGTGGCAAGACTGTTTCATAGGTGATAGTATGTACTTCTATCAGAAATGATGTTATTATAAATTTGACTTCATCAAAATTTAAAACTTGTACATTAAGGACATTATCAAGAAAACAAAAAGATTACCTACAGAACTGTAGAAAATATTTTGAAACCATATATAAAATAAGGGTCCCCAGCCAACATGACGAGCAGTCTCACCACCCTCCCCCTCTCTGCGTGGGACATGACTCCCAGGGGTGTGGACCTTCCTGGCAACGTGGGACAGAGATCCTGGAATAAGCTGAGACTCAGCATCAAGGGACTGAGAAAAACCCTAGAATGAGCTGAGAATTAACATCAAGGGATTGAGAGAACCTTCTCGACCAAAGGGGGAAGAGTGAAATGAGACTAAATGTCAATGGCTGAGAGATTCCAAACAGAGTCGAGAGGTTATCCTGGAGGTTATTCTTATGCATTAAGTAGATATCACCTTGTTATTCAAGATGTAGCAGAGAGGCTGGAGGGAACTGCCTGAAAATGTAGAGCTGTGTTCCAGTAGCCATGTTTCTTGATGATGATTGAACAATGATATAGCTTTCACAATGAGAGTCTGTGAATGTGAAAACCTTGTGTCTGATGCTCCTTTTAGCTACTATATCAACAGAAGAGTAGAACATATGGAATAAAAATAAATAG
>PVIY010049607.1:0-16624 GCA_004026745.1 Myrmecophaga tridactyla
TTAAGTTTTTTAATTAATAAAAAAGTTTAAAAAAAAAAAAAAAAGAATGGCCCCACATCTGTATCCTTAATATCCCTCACCCCATCCCAGTTTCTGGAGTTGTCATGTTAGGGCCCCGTGTTGGAGTAGCTTAGGTCTGCAGAGGGAAGTTGGATAAGGAAGGCGCCAATGTGAGTAACTGGAATCCTGATGCTTTTCCAGTACCACCTCTTCCAGTATACTCCTGGATAGGGGGACTCTTCTTTATTTGTGTATGTTTGTGTGTATGTGTGTGTGTGTGTGTGTGTGTGTGGGGGGGGAGACAAGTATGTTTCTGGAATTTTTAAACCAAACAATCTCTGTGGTGGTCAGGTGCTCTCTATTTCATGGATGTGAGGGGAGTTTTACAATGAAAACTTGAGTCACTCCTCTAAAGGACTTCAGATTTTGAATGACAGGTCATTTTTTGCATTTTCTGTCTAGGGGAAATTTTCTTGAGGGAGGTTCCCTATTTTAGAAACATGGGGAGCAATGTAAGTGACAAGGGAGAGAAGCAGCAGAGAGAAGGCTGAGGATTCTTCTGTCCCATCCATTGGGACACCTTTGCCCCACTCTACTGTTGGACCCCTCCCCACCCGAGTGTTAGTCTGACTCAGTGTCTTCCTCAGGTCATCAGCTCAGGCCAAGCCCTCTCCCTCAAAGGTCACCAACTCAACAGCCTCCAGCTCCTAGGCAGGTGAGGTAGGAGAAGGAGGCAGGATGTGAAGGGGATTGTGGCAAGATGAAAAGCACAAAGCCCCACTTAAAGGCCACTCTTCAGCCCTAACCCTCTGCTGTCATCTAAGGGTTCAAAGTCTATGAAACTGAATTATTCAGTTATTCAAGAGGACAGAAATCTGCATCTATATGTGAAATCATCTGAGTTTCAAATGTCAACCTGGGCACTGGTATTTAGGCCATTTTGTTTTCTTTTTATACTATATTCAATATCTCTGCTCTCAAAAAATGCAATTTCTCAAGACAAAAGTTTTTAAAGTGTCCAATTATATTGGAATTCTATGCAGTTATAAAGATGCATTTGTGATACTGAAATTTTTTTGGTATATTTTAGTGGAATAAAGAAATTTTAAGATGTATGACAAATGACAACACACTTTGCACAACTAGGAAGAATAGGTACATAAAACTTAAAAATAGTTTTCTTTTGATTATTTCTACTTTCCATAATGAGGTAGAATCTATGAAATTGGAATCAAAAATAAAAGGAAAAAAGCAAAAAAAAAAAAAAAAAAAAAAAAAGGAAAGAAAAGTAAAAATGCCCTAAGTTATAGGTAAGCATATGAGACAAGCAATGTTTTCCGGCGAATCCTGCTCACTCTAGGGACTCACCTCACTTGGAGCTTCTGCTTTTAAAACTGCCAGGGAAAAATTTAGAGTGCTTGTGTGTCTGACAAGGGTGGAAATAGGTTCTGCAGTGGTAGATAAAACTTGCCAACGCCATAGCATTACTCTCCTACAACGTGTCCTCTAACACGGTACACAGCTATTTGAGAGTTCTCAAAGTCCTTTCAAAAGAAATGCAAATCTCGCAACTCCAGTGTGGAATGAGCATCTCTACACCATAAGGTGTAAGAGTAGAAAGAGCTTTTTATTTCAGAACAGGAGACCCCAGTTCGTGCCTGAGTTCCACATTAGCTGAGTGACAGGTAGCTTAGATTCTGAGTCTTGGCTTATTCACCTGTACATGGAAATCAATTTTTAGACTTCACTGGAATCTAGTGAACCCTGAGATGCTGTCATTTGTGAGTACAGAAAAGCTGGGTTTCTAAGGCCAGGGAAGCCTCGCTATGGATGTAACCACCTGCTTCTGGGCACAAGCAACCTCCTGTTTTTGTGCTTGGGTCACAATGGTCTTCCAGGCTCTACAATCATCCTGGAGGTTCAGTTCCACAGAATGACCTCCCTGCTGAAACCTCCCCACCCCCGCACTGAATGGCCACCTTAGGACTGTAAGAGGAGCAGGGAAGAGCCCACTGTAGAAAATGCTGAAAATGGAAAATGGGCATGTTAAAACACCAAACGCACAGGCTCCTGGGGGCCCCCCCGAGTGCCCTTACCGATGGTGGTCTCACAGAACTTCTCAGCAGCCACCTCGTTGGCAATGTTGGCTCCCATCAGCACACTGATGTCGATGCCCATCTTCTCTCGGATGATGTCCGAGATGAGCTTCAGGCCCTCAGGGCCCTCATCTATCCCCTAAGAGGATGAAGAATAAGAGGCATGGGATGGTTTGCTTTCTAAGTCATCTCGACTCAGACATCCAATGGCATGTGCAACTTGAGAAATCTCTCTTACATATATAAGAGTAAACAGGGTGGGCCATAGTGGCTCAGCAGGCAAAGTTCTCTCCTGCTATGCTGCAGACCCGGGTTCAATTCCCGGTGCCTGCCCATGCAAAAAAAAAAAAGTGTAAACATATGTACGATGCTTATGTGCTGTTTAAAGTGTAATAAAATGAAAAGAATAAAACGAACACATTCCCACCACCAGGTGAAGAAAGAGAACACAACCAACACCCACTGTGGGTTCGTCTCCCTCCTTCACCCACCTGGATTACACTGAATGCTGCATTCACCATCCCCTTGCTTTTCTTGATCATTTTACCACATATAATGGTCCCCAAACAACGTTATGTCATCGTGCCTGGTTTTGGACATCCACAAATGGAACTGTATCTTTCATCTGCAACGTGCGCTGATTTTTCATTTTTGTTTCTTCTTTGTAGTTTTATTTTGGCAACATATATAACATGAAATTTGCTATGTTAACCAATTTTTTTTTTTTTTAAACATGGGCAGGCACTGGGAATCGAACCCGGGTCTCCAGTATGGCAGGCGAAAACTGTTAATCATTTTTAAATGTACAGTTCAGTGGCATTAATTACAGTTACAACGTTGTACTACCATCAGGACCATCTATAATCAAAACTTTTCATCACCTAAAACAGAAAATTGTGTGCCCATTAAGCAACAATGTCCCATATTCCCTTCTCCCTTGCCCCTGGTAACCTCTAATATACTTTGTCTCTATGATTCTTCTTATTGTAAATATTTCATAAGTGAAATCATCTAATACTTCTCTTTTTGTGCCTGGCTTATTTCACTCAACATGATGTCTTCAAGTTCATCCATGTCATAGCATTTATCAGAACTTTATTCCTTTTTAAGGCTGAATGATATTCCGCTCTGTGTGTGTGTGTATATTCCACATATTTTATTTATTCGTTCACCTGTTTATGAACACTTGAGTTGCTTCCACCTTTTGGCTATTGTGAATAATGCTGCTGTGAACATTGGCGAATAAAGATGTGCTCAGTCCCTGCTTTCACTTCTTTTGGGTATATTCTAGAGTGGAATTGCCAGGCCATATGGTGATCTAATGTTTAACTTTTTGAGTAACCACCAAACTGTTCTCCACAACAGTTGAACCATTTTACATTCCCACCAGCAATGTGTGAGCATTTCAATTTCTCCAAATTGTCACCAATATCTGTTGGTAATAGCCATTTTTAGTAATAGCCATCCTAGTGGGTGTGAGTAATAACTTACTGTGAATGATTTGCATATCCTTACTGACTAACGATGTTAAGTATCTTTACATGTGTTTATTGACCAATGTGCTACTTTTGTGCTATATTATTATTTTAACAATTCACCCATCTGACTGCATAAATGTTCTGGTTTATTCTTGTTCACTGCTGCATAACATTTCACTGGGTGAGTAATCTACAATCCTCATCCATTCTACTGATGATTAACACTGGGTTGTTCTAGTTTGCTTTCAGAAACATGAAGTACTCTGGATCAGAGTGTTTTTTTTTTTTTGGAGGTTCTTGGCCACCTTTCCAATACCATGGACACCACCTCCACCTCCCATAGTCTGGTCATGCTTATGGACCCATTCTCAGAATAATATTTTCAAATGCATAAAACAAAATATAAATGATTACCAGGCCAACTATATTGAAATATAGTTATCAAAATGTTAAAATAACAACTTTGTGATAAAGAAATGACTTTTCATTAATGCAATTAGGAAAAGATGTCATGGTGGGTCTAGTAATTACCATAATTTCAAAGTAGCTCAGGGCTACTTTCTTGAGGTATCTGAAACCACTGGAAAATAATATGAAAATGTCTATTATTTCCAATGATGACAGAGTCATAGGTTCTACTAATAATACTGTTATTGAAACAGTGGCTTATGGCCTCCTTCAGAAATGAAGGAAATACTTTTCCAGTTAAGAGATTAGAATCAAGACACATTTTTTTTTTCCCACATTTAAGTACATGAATCTCCAGATTTCTCTCTAGACCCTTGGAAGTGGTTCATGGTCTTCAGGTTAAAAATCTTGCTGTGAGGAATGGAACTGGTGGGTCTTAAGGCATGTGCATGTTTAATTTCCAGATAATGCAAACCACTGGTGATTTCCAGACCAGAGGCTAAGATACATTTACGAAAGGTTCTTTCTCACAGCAAGACTCATCTGGAGAAGACACCATCATGTCACTGCCACTGCTAACCGGCTGTGAGAGACAGCAACCTCTCTCCTCAATTTGAGATAAACAAGGCTTATAGGGTGAATGGTCTTGATTACCTTCCAGGCATCTAAAAACCCAAAACCAGTGCCATACCCAATAGGCAAAGGCGAGGTGGGAATGAAGTCTCACGGTCTGGTGACGTTTTTCCTACTCAGTGTACATCCCTGCATGAGTTACCTTGATGAGGGTGATTCCCAGTGCTTCCTTGTGCACTCTGCCAGTGATCTCATCACAGATGCGGTGAATGAACTGGTGGGGAATGACAAACACCAGCAGGTCTGCATCCTGCACCGCCTCACTGAGATTTGGGACAGCAATCTGCAGCCGCAAAGAAGAGGGAATGCTTACTTTTATATCAAAATATGCCCATCCAAACTGTATCAATCCCTGACCATTTCTCAGGCACCTATAGTGCAGAACAGACAACAAAAGTGTGTGGTGTGTGCGTTGCCTTCTTTCTTCAGGACATGGGGGTCTGAAGCCAGGAAGGTCCTGCCCATCACTTACCAGCTGTGTGGCCTGTGCCAGTGACTGCCTACTCTGTGCCTCAGTTTCCCCATCCATAAAAGGATGTCACAAGAATACTGTATGGATTGTTCTCCATTGCTCCTCCCCACCCCCAGTCCACTGTCTGCCCTTCTCTGCCCAGCTCTATTCTTCAGAAGACTGTTTTCAATGTAGTTTCCCCGAGCCTTCCTTGCTCTCTGACAGTTGTTTTTAGCCAATGGGGGATTCCGCTGGGAGAGCAAAGTTTGGGTGGAGAGATAGGTCAGGGCATTTCTTAGCCTCCCCAGGCCACTCCTACCCAGGCTCACTGTGGTTCTGAAGTGGCTTCATTCTGGCCACACCTTATTCAAGTCAATGGATACACAAAACAAATAGAGCCAATGAGAAACCAGGAGCTGTGTTCTGTGGCTTCTAGGGAACAGATGTTTCCACACTCTTCTGTGGAAGCTATGGGCCTTTCCTTGAACAGTGTGGGATGATGGCATGAGGTCTGGAACCGCTGTGATCGTTGTACAAATGTAAGGAGCTCCCACATGGATGAGACTGACTTTGTGGAAGGCAAGAGTTAGAGAAACAGGAGGAAAAACAGGGCGTTGTTGACATTTTAAGCCTTGTTCAGATTATATCCCAAACCAACCCTGCTTGGAGTTTTAGTCGCATGAACTAAAACATTCTCTATCTTAGCTTAAGGTGATTTGAACGGCAACATAATGAGTCATTCCTATATATCAGATCACAAGACAAGGCCTAGCACTTCCTCCTCTTTACTCATACCCTGAAAGGCAAGGAAAACCCCATTTTATGCTTCAGAGGAGCTTCTCCAGATTCGTACTCTAGGCTGGGTAGCCACATGTGGCAATGACTTATTATCAAAAATTCTTCTGCTTATTAATTACTAGTTCCTTAAACCTGGAGATTCTAGCAAAGCAGTTTCCTATTTTATTCATTAGCCTCTCAGTTGGTAGAGGTCAGTATGTGGTAGTTCTACCCATTTTCCACAGCCTTCCTGATCCCTTCTTTCCCCTTGGGTTACTAGATTTGGGGGGTGGATTTCTGTCCCCTCCTCCCTTCCTCTCATGGAGCCTGGCATCCTGAATTTAATTAAATTCTGTCTACTTCTTAGGACCTACTGTTTCTCTTCTATTCCATCCACTCCCAAAACACACATGTGTGCACACTTGTCAGGACAGGTCCCAACATGGTAGAATGGAAAAGATGCCAGAACCAAAAAGTTTGAATCCCATATCTGCAAGTGACCAGCTGTGTGACCTTGGAAAAGAAAGTTAGCTTTTCTGACCCTACTCATGCCATATACAGAATGGGGATAAAAATCACTTCTCCCACCTAGCTACTTCACAGAGCTGTTTCAAATTAAATAATATAAATGGCTATGCTTTCAAACTATAAAGAGCTTGTGGAGACTCAGGCCCAGGCGCCTGCCTCCATATTGAGAATAAGTTACTGCACGGAGCCAACTACAATGACAGGGACAGAAGTTAAAAGTCATCAGACTTCCTGGGGGGGGGGAGGAGGAGAATGTACTGATGGTATCATAAACCTAGCATTAGAACTCCCCGCCCTTGATCCCTGTTGATAACAAACCTCCAGACCCTTGTGTCATGAGACCCTGCTGAAACACTCTTCCCACACCCTGTCCTAAATCCTTATAAACCCTTGTGCTCCCCGCCCCTCTGCGGGCTCTAACGTCCATTTCCCGAACAGCCATCATTGGGAAGAGTCTTCCGTTCATAAGTCCCAATAAAATTCATGAGTAACTCTGTGCCTGACTGATGAGTTCTTTGGTCTTACAGCTGCCCTGACCCAAGCCCTCCAAGAGCAGGGCTGGAACAGAGCTAAACGTAGGTTATTCATCAGAAAAATCTACCTATCTCTTATATATCAGCCCGTCTCCACATGTCCCTTTATTTAAAAACATCCTCAAGGAAGCTGCAAGCTGGTCGGGTTTTCTTTCTGCCTCTTACTTTTCCTTCTTCAATAAATCAAAGAAAAACAGGATAGTTGGTAGGGGTTGTGATGGGTCAGTCTCTAGTTCAGTATGATCTGGGGCTCACACAGCATGCACAGACAGCCTTCCAATCTCTCTCCTGGAATATCCACAGAAGTAATGTGTAACAAGAGCTCCGCTTGTAACATCCATAGAGTCCATCTACAGACCATTATTCCTTTTACACAGCATCAAAACATGTTCCCCTCAGTGAACACAATAATCTGCACTTTGCCTTTCAGAATAAAACCTTTTGCAAAGTCTCTACCCCATCTTCCACTCTGAAGACGGTCAAGACACTGCTTTGGAAAAGCAGAACCATTTCACGGAACTCCTGCCAAAACCTTTCTGAGGGGGTTCACAATTAAAACATCCTAAATTGGTTGGGAAAGACAACTTAGAATGATAGTGCTTGCCTTTTAATGGTAGGTAGGATAAGTAAATTAGAACTAAGCTGTCATAGTTGGTTTGCTTAATGTCCTGACTTTTAGGAATTCAGTGCTCTTGGTCCAAGTCCATAAAAATCATTTGAAACAAAGCTGGTTAATAACTGTGAGAACAAGTCTGAGGATTCTTTTGTATTCCCTGGTTTAGTTATCACTGTGCGAAGTATGTACTCACTGAGCTTTCATAAATTGTCAACACCTTATCTGCAGTATTTGAGTGGCCGAGAAAAAGACCTCAATCTTCTTGTTGTATATTTATCTCCTGACACTCCCGAGATGGTATTTTATGGTCTTCAGAGCCAAGCGAAAAAGACCTTTCTACATTCTACATTCATTTATAACTATAAATAGGCTAACTGGATCAAATTTGGGAAAAGACAAGAAAAGTCAGGAGGAAAATAAGAACCATTCGTAATCCCACACCACCAGAAATAATCACTATCCATTTTTTGGTATATTTCCTTCTAGGTTTTTTCCAGCCTACAAAAATATCTAAAATTGTATTGAGAGAGCTTCAGTCATACTTTCATATTTTTTCCCCATAATATACTATGAAAATTTTCCTATCTGTCAAATAGATCCCCCCATACATGAACCTTGCCACATGCTTGTTCATACCAACATCACAATAATAATGGATAAACAATAAAAATCCAAAGATGTTAATGCTGTCCGTATTTTTTGTCTGATCTCTTAGGATCCTTCAAATTCTTTCCAGCTCGTCTATAGGAAACTGCCTACTGGAACGGAACTGGTGGTCTAGCGCGGGTGCTGTGGTTTAAATGGCCTGGCGGCTGCCTGTACAAACCCACCCCTCCTCCCGCCCACCGCCCAGCCGCACGCCGCTCATT
Source organism: Myrmecophaga tridactyla (assembly GCA_004026745.1). NCBI lineage: Eukaryota > Metazoa > Chordata > Mammalia > Pilosa > Myrmecophagidae > Myrmecophaga > Myrmecophaga tridactyla. The sequence continues at coordinate 8,390 of PVIY010049607.1, forward strand.
GGCTCGGTGTCCCAGGTCCCCAGCCGCCGCTGCGCCTCCGGCCAAGGTTCCAACAGACCTCACGGAAATGCCGTCTCAAATGGCACAGGCTATAGAAACGATGATGTTTACATTTCGCAAATTTGCCGGAGATAAAGGCTACTTAACAAAGGAGGACCCGAGAGTACTCATGGAAAAGGAGTTCCCAGGATTTTTGGAAAATCAAAAAGACCGTCTGTCTGTGGACAAAAAAGGAAGGATCTGGACCAGTGTTGAGGAGGCAAAGTGGGCTTCCAGAGCTTCTTTTCGCTAATTGCCGGGCTCACCCTGTGTGCAATGACTTGTAGTACACATGAAGCAGAAGGTAAGAAAGTAGGCAGAACTGAGGACTTAATCCACCCCCCAGCCCCCCACCCCACCCCCACCCCCGTATGATCCCAAGAGTTGCTTAAGGAATCTGCCCCACAGCGACACTTTGCATAAGGATTTCAAAACAGATCGGGTCCTTAGAAAATGTACAAATAAAATCCAGCTCCCATTTGACAAGCAGTGGAAGAAAAGTCAATTAAATACCAGATAAGCTTTTAATTCTTATACTATTTGCATCTTCTTGCCCTCAATAAACAAATTTCTTTTTTAATTAGAAAAAAAAAATTGGCCTGGCTGCCACTGGCTAGGTAGGACATCTTAGCCTGGTTCTACCATGACACCAAAGGCAGCTCACGTCCCTTCTCTGGGAAATGAGTATTCAGATTAAACATAACAGGATCAGTAAAACACATAGCACTGTAATTGAGAAATCAGGATTTAAGAAATGATTTTGATTGCTGAAGCGTTACATAGATATTCCTTTTTGCTTTCTGGTATACTGGAGTAGACAGAGGGAAACACTTGTAATCTCTAAATTTAACCCAGCTGCCTCAATCTCTGATAATGATTGTACAGCCCTTATCTTTTGCGCCTGTGATTGTAAAAACCTTGTGACTAACCTTCATTTGTACTCAGTTATCCAGTTTTTCAACTTTAGAGTCTTGTAATCACTAAAAACAGCCCCTAATGTTGATTAATGAAGGGTCATGGGTCAGCCCAGAACTAACCCACCCCAAGTCAAAAGTTATCTTGACAACCAAGGCTGGATCTAACCAACATGGACCCACCTGACATGTACAGTGGCTTAGACTGAAACCTACAAGTCACCTATACCTCATTCTGCCATTTTCTGACATACGTTCTGTGACTAAGCATGTCATCAATCTGTGCAGGCTCAATAATTAGATCGCCTCTAATTATAATTAGATCACCTCTAATCACATCATCTGGGGTTACTCTGCTTATTATCTTAAACCCTGCCCATCTTTTTCTCTAATAAAACTATCCAAATTATTGCAGTTCAGGGAGACAGATTTTGGGCCACTAGGCCATCTGTTCTCCTACTATACACCTAGTAATAAACTCTTTCTTTGAAACCCTGGTGTCAGGAATTGGTTATTGAGCACGTTTGGCAAAAGAATCCACTGCCTTTGTCCAATAACAGCATTGTAAGGCTCAAAATTATGGTGGGAGTTCCAGGAAAGATGGTGGAATAGGATAGGTCAAATTCACCTCTGCTCCAAGGAACAGCTAGAGAAGGGACGGGAGGGTGACTGAGGCAGGAATTCCAGGGTATACCGAGAATCTCCGGGGTAGTGCCCTGGGAGAGTCTGCTACATAGGGCAGCCCCGGTTGCAAAAGAAGAGGAACTGAGAAGAGAACTGAACACCTTCTAGTTGGTGCAAACAGTCTAATATAGAAGGCTGGAGCCCTCAGGAGTGCATGGACCAGGTCAGCGGGACTAGGAAGTAAACCAAGCCTTATTCCTTGAATGCGCTACCTTACTGGTACAGCCCCACAACCCACGACTCATCCCATGCCCCACGCACCTGAACTCCATCACCTGCACCACTTCTCCACACTCCAAGCACTCCCGCCCCGCCAACACCTCATGTGCCTACCCACCCCATACCCCAGCCCCAAAGCACGCATACCTGCCCCAGCCCAACCCACAAGTGCAGTCTTGTACTGACCCTCCTGAGCCCTACCTCCCCCACCCTGTCCCCTGAAGGCATTCACTAGCGTATAAAGACTGCGGGCGCTTACCTCCATATCTAGGCTACACCAGTCCCTAGCCCATACACTGGTGCAACCCCACCCCACCCTCCTGAGCTGTGTGTCTGTACATGGGTTTACAGCCTTCTCAGATCTGCACATGCACACGGCCCCCCGTCACACACCCCAGCTCTGAGCAAGTACTGACCTGGGCAAGCGCTGACCTGAGCAGCTGAGGCACATCTGTCCCCAGCCCATGCAGGTGCAGTGCTGACCAGCTGCCTTGAGCTCTGCACATGTGCATAAAGGGCCCTGTACCCTAGACTAGCGTACACCAGGGCCCCGCCCCCCAGACCCGCGCACCCACACAGCCACATCCTCCCCAATGCTGGGTGCCAATGCTCACAGGCAACAGCACAGAATCCCTAACCTGAGGCTACACCTGTGCTACAATGCATCACTACACTGTTGTGCCCAGCCCCATGCCCTGCATCCTGCTCTACATCCATCCTGCAAATACAAGGCTTTAGATTACCATAGGAAATCAACTTCCAAAGTAAACCAATCAAGATATTTACATGCCACAAAGACAACAGAAGCTCACTAACATGTGATGCAGACAGATATAGCTCAGCCTAACAACCAAATTAAAGCACCAGAGGAGACAGCTGTTGGAACAACTAATCAAAGATGTTCCTATTACTCTACTAAATAAAATAAATGGTATGGGATCTGGGAGAGCCTTTGGTACCACATAGGGTGGCCCTCGTTGCAGAGGCCGAGGAATTGAGAGGCAGAAAGTTGGAGCCCGGCACAGAGGTGCAGAGGCCACAGGAGTGCATGGATGCGAGCTGGGGACTAGGAAGTAAGCCGGGCCACATTCCTTGGGTGCACTAACCTCACCAGCGCAGCCCTGTGGACTCACCCCATACCCCCTGCACCAAATCCCATCATCTGCTCCCAATCCCTGTGCTCCAGGCACCCCCACCCCACCAGCCCCCAGTGCACGTACCTGCAGCCCAACCCACCTCTCCTGCACCCCTACCGAGCACTTCCTCCCCCTCCCTGTTCCCTGCAGGCTGCTGAGTGCATAAAGGCTGTGGGCACTAACCTCCTTACCCAGGCTACATCTGGCTACCCTACCTATGGTGTCACACGGCTTCACCCCATCCCCCCCGAGCTCTGTGCATCAGTTTATAGCACTCTCAGACCCACGCATCGCATGGGCCCTGTCATGGTCAGGCTCACGTGTCAACTTGGCCAAGTGGTGGTACCTGTTTGTCTGGTTGGGCAAGTGCTGGCCTGTCTGTTGTGGTGAGGACATTTCATAGAATTAAATCATGATCATGTCAGCTCCATCCACAACTGATTCCATTTGTAATCAACCAAGGGGAGTGTCTTTTCTGCAATGAGTGATGCTTAATCTAATCACTGGAAGCCTTTTAAGGAGGATTCAGAAGAGATAGGCTCTTTTCCTGCTTCAGCCGGCGAGCCTCTGTGGAGTTCATCCAGACCCTCCATCGGAATCGTCGGCTTCACAGCCTGCCCTGCGGATTTTGAACTCTGCGTTCCTGCGGTCACGTGAGACATTTTATAAATTTTATATTTGTGAGTGTTCCGTGTTGATTCTGTTTCTCTAGAGAACCCTAATACAGGCCCCCAGTCACATCATTCAGCTCTGGGAACCTAAGTTTACAGCAGTCCTAGAACCGTGCATGTACACAGCCCTCAGCCACACTTCCCAGCTCTGAGAAAGGGCTGACCTGCTCAGCTGGGCCACATTTGCCCCCAATCCACGAAGGCATACCACTGACCTGCTGCCACAGCTCTAGGCATGTGCACTAAGGGCCTCACACCCTAGACCATCACACACCAGGTTTATGTCCCCCAAGACTGGTGCACCCACACAGCAACATCCTCCCTGGCCGCTGGGCATGCCCCCACCCTGTACCCTGCTCCCTACTGTACAACCATCCTGCAAACACAAGGCCCCAGACTTCTGAAAGAAATCAACTTCCGAAGTAAATCAATCAAGATATTACATGCAATGAAGACAGCAGATCATTAAGCATCTCACAACGCAGACAGACATAGCCCTGCCTAATGAACAAATTAAAACACCATAGGAGACATAGACGTTGGAACAACTAATCAAAGATGTTCATACAACTCTATTTAATATAATAAGTGGGATGGCACATGACATAAAGGAGATCAAGAAGACAATAGAAGAGTATACAGTGGAATTTGAAAGAATAAATAGAAAAATAGTGGATATCACAGAGATTAAAGACTGTTGATCAAATAAAAAACATACTAGAGTAATACCACCGGATTTGAAGAGACAGAAGAAAGAATAAGTGATATAGAGGACAGGATAACTGACTTCAAAGACTCAAAACAGCAAATGGCAAAAAAGATGGAAAAAATTGAATGGGATCTCAGGGAAATGATAGACTAAACAAAGTGCACAAATATAAAAATCATTGGTGTCCCAGAAGGAGAAGAGAGGAGGAAAGGGCTAGGAAGAATAGTTGAAGATATAATGGGGGAAAACTTTACAACCTTCATAAAGGACATGAATATACAGGTCAAAGAAGCCCAAAGAACTCCAAACAGAATAAATCCAAATAGGTCTTCCCCAAGACACATACTATTAAGTCTGTCAAATGTTGAAGAGAAGCAGAAAATACAACTGCAAAATACAACAGGCTCCAGCTGTCCCAGGCAAGGGTGAAATTAAGGTTATCTGAGAGACAAAGAGGCTGGTCAGGTGAAAAGAAGTAATTCCCTGGAGGCTGTGCCTTTGTCAGGAGAAGGGTGGGGCCCAGCTCAGGTGGAATCCCTCCCTCAAGGAATTCAGACCCTGGGTGTGGAAAACTGAAGCGATTACAGCCAGCCTACAACTTCTCCTCTGTCTCAACTATGCACTCAGCAGGGAGAGTCTGCTGAAGTTAAAGATACCGCATCACTTTATGCTGGTGGGATCTGCAGGCAGACAAGCACCACATACCGGGAAGGACAGGAAAAACATAGAGTCTAGAGGCTTCATAGGAAAGCCTTTTGACCTCCTGGGTCTCACCCTCAGGGAAAACTGATGCAGGTGACTCTTCCTTCCTGAGAGGAGGCCAGTCTGGTCTGGGAAAATCTGACTGGGGTCAATAATACCTAAGTAGACCCTCCTAAGAAAAAAAAAAGAAAGGCATCATACAGGCAGGGCAAGAAACAAGAAAACAACTGAAAAATTCTGATATGTAAAACCTATGCCAGAGGCCCAGAATAAGCTGAACTGAATGTCAAAGAACAGATAGACAACAAAGTCATCCAGCAAGAAAATCCCAGGTAAAAAAGTGAAAACAATCTCCAGATAAACTAATTAAGGAAATTAAATGTCTAGACATCAGCAACATATAACTAATCATACTAGGAAAATTGAAGATATGGCCCAGTCAAAGGAACAAACCAAGAATTCAAATGAGATACAGGAGTCGAAACAATTAATTCAGGATGTTTGAACAGACATGGATAATCTTGTCAAAAATCAAATCAATGAATTAAGGGAGGATATAAAGAAAGCAAGGGACAAACAAAAAGAAGAAATCGAAAGTCTGAAAACACAAATCGCAGAACTTACGGGAATGAAGGGCACAGCAGAAAAGATTAAAAAACAATGGAAACCTACAATGTTAGATTTCAAGAAGCAGAAGATAGGATTAATGAATAGGATGGACATCTGAAATCCAACAAGAAAAAGAAAATATAGGGTAAAGAATGGAAAAATATGAGCAGGGACTCAGGGAATTGAATGACAACATGAAATGCATGAATATACGTGTTGTGGGTGTCCCAGAAGGAGAAGAGAAAGGAAAAGGAGGAGAAAAACTAATGAAAGAAATTATCACTGAAAATTTCCCAACTCTATGAAAGACTAAAAATTATAAATACAAGAAATGCAGCATACCCCAAACAGAATAGATCCAAATAGACGTACTCCAAGACACTAATCAGAATGTCAGATGTAAAAGAGAAAGAGAGAATTTTGAAAGCAGCAAGCGAAAAGTAATCCATCACATATAAGGGAAGCCCAATAAGACTATGGGTAGATTTCTCAGCAGAAACCATGGAGGCAAAAAGACAGTGGTATGATATATTAAAGATTCTAAAAGAGAAAAACTGCCAACCAAGAATTCTATATCCAGCAAAAGCGTCCTTCAAAAATGAGGGGTGGGGCTGGCCATGGTGGCTCAGCAGGCAGAGTTCTCACCTACCATGCCAGAGACCCGGGTTCAATTCCTGGTGCCAGCCAATGCAAAAAAAAAAAGAAAAAAAAGAAAAGAAGAAAAAAAGACGGGGGGTGGGGGGAATAAAACATTTTCAGGTAAAAAAAAAAAAAAATCACTGAGAGAATTTGTGACCAAAAGACTGGCTCTGCAGGAAATCCTAAAGTAAACACTAGAGACAGACAGGAAAAGAGAGGAGAGAGAGCTGTGGAGAAGAGTATAGAAATGAAGACTATCAGTAAAGGTAAAAAGAAGAAAAATTAGGTATGACATGTAAAATCCAAAAGATAAAATGGTAGAAGAAAGTACTGCCCTTACACTAATAACACTAAATGTTAATGCATTAAACTCCCCAAACAAAAGAAACAGACTGGCAGAATGGATTAAAAAACAGGCCCATCTATATGCTGTCTACAGGAGACACATTTTAACCCAAGGATAAACATAGGTTGAAAGTGAAAGGTTGGGAAAAGATATTTCATGCAAACAACAATCAGAAAAGGGCAGGAGTAGCTATACTACTATCCAATAAATTAGTTTTCAAATGTAAAACAGTTAAAAGAGACAAAGAAGGACACTATGTATTAATAAAAGGAACAATTCAACAAGAAGACCTAACAATCATAAATATTTATGCACCAAGCCAGAGTGCTCCAAAAATACATGAGGCAAACACTGAAAATACTGAAAAGAAAATTGACACATCTGCTATAATAGTTGGAGACTTCAATTCCCTGCTGTCATCAATGGACAGAACATCTAGACAGAGGATCAATAAAGAAACAGAGAATTTGAATAATACAATAAATGAACTAAACTTAACAGAATTTATAGAATATTTCACCCCATAACAGGAAGATACACGTTTTTCTCAGGTGCTCATGGATCATTTTCAAGGACAGACCATATGCTGGGTCACAAAGCAAGTCTCAATAAATTTTAAAATGATTGAAATCATATAAAACACTTTCTGGATCATAAAGGAATGAAGTTGGAAATCAACAATAGGCAGAGGGCCAGAAAATTCACAAATATGTGGAGGCTCAGCAATACACTCTTAAACAACCTGTGGGTCAAGGAAGAAATTACAAGAGAAATCAGTGAATATCTTGAGGCAAACTAAAATGAAAACACAACGTATCAAAATTTATGGGATGCAGCAAAGGGAAATTTGTTGCCCTAAATGCCTATATCAAAAAAGAAGAGCAAAAAATCGAGGAATTAACTGTTCACTTGAAAGAACTAGAGAAAGAACAGCAATCTAACCCCAAAGCAAGCGAAAGGAAAGAAATAATGAAGATCAGAGCAGAAATAAAATAAATTGAGACCATGAAAACAATCGAGAAAAATCAACAAAACCAGAAGTTGGTTCTATGAGAAAATCAGTAAGATTGATGGACCCTTAGCAAGGGTGACAAAAAGAAGAAGAGAGAGGATGCAAATAAATAAAATCAGAAATGGAAGAGGAGACATAAACACTGACCCCACAGAAATAAAGGAGGTAATGAGAGGATACTATGAACAACCTTATGCTTATAACCTACACAATGTAGATGAAATGGACAACTTCCTAGAAAGGCATGAACAACCAGCACTGACTCGAGAAGAAACAGACGACCTCAACAAACCAATCACAAGTAAAAGAAACTGAATTAGTCATTAAGAAGCTCACAAAAAAGAAAAGTCCAGGACCAGATGGCTTCACATGTGAATTCTACCAAACATTCAAGAACGAATTAGTATCAGTCCTGCTCAAACGCTTCAAAAAAATTGAAGAGGACGGAATGCTACCCAACTCATTTTATGAGGCCAACATCATCCTCATACCAAAGCCAAATGAAGATACTTCAAGAAAAGAAAATTATGCAAAAAAAAAAAAAAAAAAAAAAAA
>PVIY010049608.1:0-16647 GCA_004026745.1 Myrmecophaga tridactyla
TTTTTTTTTTCAACTGGCAGAACTCCTTTTAGTATTTCTTGTAGGGCTGGTCTCTTATTGACAAATTCTTTATATATCTTAAATATAGCATGCCACTGCCTTCTCGCCTCCATATTGTCAGTTGTGTAGACCAAACTCAGTCTTATGTGGTTTCTCTTATATGTAATAGATTGTTTTTCTCTTGCCACCTTCAGGATCCTCCACTTCACTTCAACATTTAACAGACTGATTAGTATGTGTCTTGGGGTGGGCCTATTTGGAGCCATTATATTTGGAGTTCGTTGGGCATCCCCAACCTGTATATTTATGTCTTTTATAAAGGTTGGAAAGATTCCCTCCTCTATATCCTCCACTAATCTTACCAGACCCTCACTCTCCTCTTCTCTCTCTGGGACACCAATGCTCTCCATATTTGCATGCTTTGTTTTGTCCATCATTTTCCTGAGATCCAGTTCAAACCCCTCCATCCTTCTTGTCATTTGCTCTTTTGTGTGGTCAAAATCAGTTATCCTGTCCTCTAGTTCACTTTTCTTCTGCCTCTTCAATTCTGCTGTTATGTGTCTCTAGTATATTTTTTATTTTGTCTACAGTGTCTTTAATCTCTTGTTATCTGCTATTTTTCTATTTATTCTTTCAAATTCCTCTTTATGCTCTTTAGTGTCTTTTGGATTTCCTTTATGTCATTAGATCTCCCACTGATTTTATTTAGTAGAGTTATATGAACATCTTTGATTAGTTGTTCCAAAGTCCATGTCTCCTCTGTTGCTTCAACTTGGTCATTAGGCCAAAAAATATCTGTTTGCATCTCTGTATGGTTACAGATCTTTTGATTTCTTCACAGCATGTAATATATTGATAGGGTTGCTTTGGATGTTGATATCCTTCAGTAGTCTAAAGCTTTATATTTGTGAAGTGAGTATGGAGCTAGTTGTGGGCCATGGGGAAGGACACAATAGTATGGTGGCAGGTTGCAGTGCAGGTTTATACATGGATTGGAGACTCTACACTGGTGCTTCCTTGTCCCTGTGCCCCTGTCCATGCACTCTTGATGGCTCCAGGCCTCTATCTGGAAATGGACATGCTGGACTGTTTGCATTAGCTGGCTATTCTCTGGTTCTCTGCATCTCAGTTCTTCTGCTTTTTTTAGCCTGGGACTCTCATGTCAGAGGCCGAGGCCAAAAGAGATGAGTGTGCAAGATGGTGGGAAAGAGGGGGAAGCTACCACCAGGGTCCTCCACTCCATTTGGTCCACAGCAAGTGCCTCCCACTTGTCAGAAAGTGGCTGGTGGGGGAGTGGACTTCAACAGTGCAAACTCAATTCTTTTTCTCCACCTTTTCTTCTTTTCTGTCCCCTCCCTGCCCCCAGATATATGCTTTGATTTCTCTTCAGTATAGCTTAGGAGTGAAACTAGTGGATCATTGGTAAGTAAAGATTTAACCTTTTGGAGTAGTACTAAACTGTTTTTCAAAGTGACTTTACCATTTTACATTACTTCAAGAAGGATATGAGGGGCCCAATTTCTTGACTACCTTTCAAAATTTGTTATTATATGCATTTTCAGTTATAACCATCCTAGTCTTGGTGAAATGGGATTTCATTGCAGATTTAATTTGTACTTATTTAATGATTGATGATATTGAGCACCTCTAAATGTGTTTTTGATAGTTTACATATCTTCTTTGGAAAAATATTGACTCTTATACTTGCATATTATTTGCTCTTTTATTATTGGATTATAAGAGTTCTTTAAATATATTCTTATACAAACCCTTTTTCAGATACATGATTTATAATTAATTTCTTTCATTCTATTGATTTTTTTTTCAGTTTATTGATGGTGCCCTTTAATGTATGCCCCTTGAAGCACAAAAATGTTTTAATTTTGATGAAATATAATTTACATTTTTTTAAATTTTATTGCTTGAGCTTTTGGTTTGATATCTAAGAAACTATTTCTTAATACAAGGTCATGAGGATTTACCCCTATATTTTCCTCAGAGGGTTTTATGCTATTGACACTTATTCTTAGGCTGTCAATCCATTTTAATGTAAATTGTATATGAGAGGTGGGAATCCAAATTTATTATTTTGAATGTGGATACTCAGGTCTTCCAACCCCATTTATTGAAAAACCATTATTTTTTCTAATGAATTGTGTTGGCACCTATGCTGGTTTGAAACTGTTGTGTACCCCAGAAAAGCCATATTCTTTAATCCAAATTCAATATTGTAGGGTAGGATCTTTTTTATTAAGTTGTTGCCATGGAGATGTGATCTATGTAATTGTGAGTGGGACGTTTTGATTAAGTAGTTTCCATGGATACATGTCTCCACCCATCCAAGGTGGATCTTACTAGAGCCCTTTAAGGAGGAATCATTTTGGAAAAAGCTTCAGAGCCAACATGAGACCCAGATGTTTGGAGATAGAAAAGAAATGCCCTCAGGGAAGATGTTTGAAACAAGAACCCAAAGGACCGGCAGAGGCCAGCCATGTCTGTACCAGATCAGCAGTTCTTTAGTCAGGGTATCTCTTTATGGATGCCTTAGTTTGAACATTTTTATGGCCCTTAACTGTAAATTTGTAACTTAATAAATCCCCTTTATAAAGGCCAATTCATTTCTTGTATATTGCATTCCAGCAACCTTAACAAACCAAAATGGCACTCCTGTTAAAAATCTGGTGAAATTTTATTTCTTGATTGTTGATTCCATTCCACTGATCTAAATATCTATCTTTTGGTCATTACCACATTGTCTTAATACCTATAGCTTTGGAGTAAGTTTTGAAATTGAAAACTGTGAATTCTCTAAATTTTACATCATTTTCAAGAATCTTCACTATTTTTAGTTATGATAACTTAGAGCTATATAACTCAAGAAAAAATATGTTATTAATACATTCTTGTGGGTGTGTAAAATCTTGTAAATAGAATCTTTTGATGAAGTTAATTCAGTTAACATGTGCTTATTTTTTAATGTTACTGGAAATTTCCATGATGACACCTCAATTTTGGACTTCTCCAGATAAATGCCCATTATTAAAGCCAATCCACTGCACATATTAGCTTTCTCAGCTGGAAAGCTAGTTGTTCAATACCACATTTTCTTAATTCCAGTAAGTTTTTAAATTGAGAAATGAGAATTCTATAATTTTGTACATCTTTTTCAAGATATTTTGAATATATTTGGCCCATATGTTTCCATGTGAATGTTCAGATCAATTGTCGATATCTGCAAAGAAGCCAGATGGGATTTTGGTAAGTACAATGACACTGTAGGCCAAATTGGGGATTATTGTTCCCTTAACTATGCTAAGCCTTCCTATTGGTAAACCTAGGATACCTTTCTGCTTATAGAGGTCTTCTTTAATTTTTTTCAATGATTTTTGTTTTACTTTTCAGAATATATATTTTGCACTTATTTTTTAGGTTTATTTCCAAGTATTTCATTCTTTTTGAGACTATTATGTATCTATTTTAAAGTTTACATTACTGATAGTTATTGTTACCAAATAAAATTACAATTGACATGTTCATTTTTTATTCTATAAGCTTATTGTATTATGAGGAATCATAGAACACAGAGTTTAAAACACAACAGTTATCATGTCCAGTGTACAATTTAAAATTAACAAAAGGTAAAGAAACAGTAAATGTGACCAGTCTTCAAGAGGGAAATGTATCCAATAAAAATAGACCCTGTAATGGCCTGACATCATAATTAGTATGCAAATACTTTAGCCATATTAAATATGTTCACAGAGTTAATGACCAAAAATGGAGTAACAGATAGGAAATACCAGCATTGAAATGAAAATTATACTAAAGTGCTAAGTGGAAATTCTGAAACTGAAGAATGTAATATCCAAATGGAAAAAAAACTGCATGATGGGCTTAATTACATATTACAAATGACAAAAGAAAGGGTCAGTTAGCTTGAAGACAGATTAATATCATTACCTAACATGCTGACATTTATTTGCTGCATAACAAAATTACCACAAATTTAGCCACTTACAACAATACAATGTCATTATCCCACATTCCCATGGATTATGAGACTGAATATCAGTTAGATGGCTAAAATTGAGGTGTTATTTAGGGCTACAATACCTTACCAGACTCCTTGGTTGTTAAGAGAATTCAGTCCCCTGATGACTGAGATCACTATTTTCTTGATCTACATCAATCAGAGGTCTTCTCAGCTCTGATATATCTCTTGCAGTTGCCAACCACATGGTACTCTCCACAATGCATCAGTTTGCTTCTTCAAGGCTAACAGAAGAGTGTATTTGTTACATTGTCTGTGTGATTTTTTTTCCCTCTGACTTCCAGAACTTCTTTTAAAATTTCCCAATGATTAAATCAGAGCTACAGAGGATAATGCCCTTTTGATTAATTTTAAATAAACTGCTTAGGAACCTTAATAAGATCTAAAAAATTATTTCATCTATGACATATAACATAATCTAATCACAAGAGTATAACCCAGTTATGCTCATAGATTATGTCAACACTCAAGGAGAGCAATTGTAGAAATCATACATATCAGGGGGAAGGAATTTTTGGAGTCATCATAGAATACTGGATACCACATCCAATATATTATACAGGAAAAAATATTGTTGAAAGATTAAGAGAATCAAAATGATCTGTTGCAAATTTTGTTGAGCTAAAAATTCATAATTTGAATCACAGAATAGGTAAGAGAGAATGGGAAGAAATGCATATTGAAATATTGATGAAATATATCCCAAATTTGATGAAATCAATAAATGTATAGATCAAAGAAGACTAGAAATGAGATACATAATGATAGGAATGTACAAAATATAAATGCCTTATTATAAAATGAAATGATTGTAAAACAACTATTAGAATTAAAAAGTGAATATAGAAAAGTCACAGGATACAAGATGAGTTTTAATAATCAATTGCATTTTATATAGTAGTAGCAAACACTGGAAATGATATTATCAGCAATACCGTTTACTATAATACCCAAAACCATGAAGTCTTTTGGGAAAAAAATATCAAAACCTATAAAAACCCTCTAAACTGAAAACTATTCTATAATACTGAAAGAAATGAGAGAAACCCTAAACAAATAGAAAGAGATACAATGATCATGGACTGGAAACGTCAATACTATTAATATTCTAGTTTTTATCAAGTTGACATAGTGATTCAACACTATTTCAAAGAAAAAAAGAGAATCCCAAGAAATATTTTATAGGCATTAATAAGCTGATTTTTAAATATATTTGGAAAATTAAAGGAAAAACAAGAATCAACAAGACAATTTCGGCAAAGAAGTACAAAGTCAGAGAATTTAGTATACCTAATTCCAGGGTTTCTAATAAAGAAGCAGTAATAATTCCATGTTATATTAGAGTAAATATAGGAAATCATATCTGCTATACAAAATAGTTAGTCTAGATAAAGAATCAACTGATTTTTGACAACAATTTCAAAACAATGTTAAGGAAATTCAATAAAGAATGTAAATTTACCAGTGGTGTAGGGACAAACTAAACAAGTACTTGAAGGAAAATTATAACTCAACCTTCTGCTTAATACATTCAAAAAATTTTAGGTGAGCCATAAATATCAATCTAAAAGAAAGCTATATATTACCTAAAACAAAACATTAGATAATATTTTCATGAAATTTTGGATATGTAATGATTTAAGAAGTCCCCAAATGCACTAATCTTACATGAAAAGAGTAAGAAATTGGAATTTGTTCCCTAGAAATGAAAACTTTAGTCTCCAAAAAACTGTTTACTTGCAATTTATTAAATTCCCCTATTTAAAGGCCATTCAGTTTCTGGCATATTGCATTCTGACAGCTAGCAAACTAGAACAGTGACCTTATTTAAAATAAGGGTTTTTGCAGATGCAATTAAGATAAGAATCTCAAGATGAGATCTTACTGAATTTAAGTAGGCCTTAAATCCAATGACAGGTGATCCAATGACAGGTGAGCCAGAAAGGAGGTGTCTCAGACACAAGGGAAAAGATTATATGGAGATGGAGCAGAGGTAGAAGGGCAGCCATAAGCCAAGGACTGCCAAGGATTATGAACCATGATCAGAAGGCAGGGGAGAGCTCCCTGAAGAAGTCAACCTAGTCAACATCTTGACTTCAGAGTTATAGACTGCACAACTGGGAAAGAATAAATTTCTATTGTTTCAGGCACCAAGTTTGTGTAAAGCTTTTAAGGTCATTCTAGGAAGTGAATATAAGAGCATTAGCAACAGAAAGGAGAAAAAAGTTGAGATAAAGTTGATAGAAGAATAAAGGTAGTTGGCCTTCAATTTTAAGTTTGAGAATTAAAAGCTATGGTCTGCTTTAATAGTTAAAGGATAAATGGCCAGTACTCTTTCATGACACTACACTTACAATAATGTAACTTAATATTGAATAGAAGCTAGACACACTTTCCTTCTATATTGAACACATAATAAATAAAACCAACAGATGTGAAGACTTCCAAGGAAATATGTTTCAGTGAAGCAAAATCACAGACTCCCCTTTCTCATTACCCAAGAAAATAAAAAAAAAATTTTGAAAAGGTCATAAATTTACAAGCAGTAAATAAAGTGTGAAACTGTTACAACCTTGCATTATCTTAATTTTGAAAAGGCCAGAAAATGATCACGAGTAAAGAAAGCAGGAAAATATAACAATCCTGTGTTATAACTTTGAGAGTGCTAATATGTAACGAAATAGAGAATTCTAATTAGACATGGTGAAACATTTATTCCTATTCCATAGAAAAGTATTGATTACAGAGGATATGCCAAAAATTGTCTGAGAATTATCACTAATATCATCCATATTTGGAGAGACATGGACTAAGAGCATGAGTAGTCAACTTATAGAAACTTTCTTCAAAGTAGAACTCCATACAAAGTCATGAGATAGTGGGGAAATTAACTGCTACCAGGACTTACCATAGTCAGGGATTAAGTTGGTGGAGAGGGGTGGAAGCTCACAAGAACAGGCAAAATCCATGGTTGAGTGAACTGGGCCCAGATGCAGAATTTTTAATAGATTATCAGAAGAGAGAACAGACTTCAAGTTCCTATACAAAACTGCTCAGGAGTAATGTATTCAAATTACCAAAGGAAAAAAAGGATAATACATACATGGTACTGCATTCATACATACATACATTTATTCATCTTTACATCATTCTGTTCTTGCATCCACCCATTGCCCATTCATTCATCCCTTCATCTCACCATTCATTCTTTAATGATACATCAGATAATTATTAAACATTTATGATGTTCCAGGAAACCTGTCTGCTCTTCTCCTTTTCTCTATCTCTCACTGCCAAGAAGCAGATAAGTCAAAGAAGCAAAACACACAGCTCTCAGCATACACTGCTGAAGGGAAAATTATATACCTAAATTAAGGAGGAAAAGATATCAAGAGTACTTGATCAGAGTAATTTAAGAAGATCTTATCTGATGTACACAAGATAATACAGGCATTTCCAAAAGAGACAACATTTCATCTGCAATGGGTACATGAAAATACCCAGTTTAGAAAGCAACATAAATGAAGGAATAGAAAAATATTAATTGGTTGATTCACACTATCAGATGTCTTAATAAAAATATGAATTCAGTCAAGAAACCATTTGAAGAAGAGAAGATGAAATAACAATCTATAAATAAATAAGGATATTACATAGCTAAGGAAGAAAATTACAGAACTAATAAATGATTTTAAAGGAAGATATAAAATGAATATTTCTGGAATTTATATTTTTGATATAGTTTCAGGAAAGAGATAAGTAATATAGTAAATAAGAAATGAAGAACTCTTCAGAAAGCTAGAATTAAAATGAATAAAAAGCTTAATTCAGACTTGTCCACATAATCTTTCAACACCAGTTACATATGGAACAAGAAAGTGTGATTTAAGATTATTATACACTGAGGGGCTCATCCATTCATTCATACTAAACAATCTGTATTTATTACCAAAATGTGCTAAAAGTTTTACAGATACTATAAACCAGACAAAGCTTCTGCCCTAAGAGAGTTGATGTTCTAGTTCCAGGAAAACACAACAAAATTAATTAATATAAAATATGATGTCAAGTAATAAGTAAAGTAAAGGACAGCCAAAGCAGATTAAGGAATTACAAGGTAATAGAGGAAGAATAATTATTAAAGAAGGTATAAAGGAGGACTTGTCGTTTTATTTTCTGAAAATAAAACATTTGAGTAGAAACCTAAATGAAGTAATGGAAAACATGGAACATATACTTGAGGGAATGCAATTCAAATAATAGAAACAGCATCCATAAAGGCCCTGAAGGTGGAAAAATTTGGCTTTTTGCAGGCTAGCAAGGGAGGAATAATAGAAGGTAGAAGCAGAAATATACCCATGGGGAAGAACTCTTAGGAAGTTTAAGTAAACCACGATAAGGATTGAAATTTATTTTTGAGTGTGGAGGGTTTTGTGCAAAATAATAGAGTGATCTCATTTATATTTGCATTAAATAGGTATGGATAGGAGAAGGCTACTTTGAGATGTCTTTCTAATATTTGAGTAATGATTCAGAGTTTGCCAAGCATAAAAGGATTCAGGTTGAGGAGATTTTTAGACATAGAACAGTGAATGTAAAGGCTCTAGGGTGAGGTGGGGCAAATGATGGCAGAATGAGGTATGGAATTTAGTTCATCCTCTTGAGCAGCTAGTAAATAACCAGGAATGCTACAAAACAATTGCTGGGGGAACATCAGTGACTGAACACACAGCATATACCAGTATGGACCAGTGTGGAATGGCTGAGAGCCCATGCAGAACTGTAAGCCCCCCAAGCTGCAGAGGCTAGTGCCCTTCCCCCAGGGGCATGACAAGCTTGTTCCCCAATGGGAATGGAAACAGAATTTACTAGTAGCAAGAGCTCAGCTCAAACAAACTCCAATTGTGGAATTAATTACAAATTCTGACTACTGAAAAACAGGCCCCCAGCACAGATAAATATGGAATAAGCACTAGAGGAACTTGGAGTTTTTGCCCCAGCACAAAGGGGCAAAACAAAAAACAAAAAAAAGAGAGGCTTTTTTAGTTAGACACCACAAAATACTAGAAAAAGGCTGGATCCCAAGAAATGGGGACACATGGAACTAGGAGGTACGTACGGCCACTACCAACCCACTCAAGCTCTTGATTGGCAAACCCAAGGAACAGCCATCCAGCTCTGAAAAGGCATTTTTACTTTTTTTTAAACTTCTTAACAGCTCATTAGATAGAAATGCAAGCACTCTTAGGTTCTAGCACATCCCCTGGCAAGAGAGAAACTAAGGTCCTTTTCCAAAGTATATAAAGGGGTTTTCCTGGATCACAGGACTCAGACAAAGTTAAACATTACTAGCTTCCATTATAGTGTACAGATTTAAAACTGTTATGTACCCCAGAAAAGTCATTTCCTTTTCCTCCTAATGCAATCTTGTGGGGGAAGCCAGGTTCTTTTCCTTTTGATTAGACTGTTTCCATGGAGATGTGACCCACCTAATTGTGGGTGTGACCTTTTGAGAAGATGGAAGATGGAGTCCTTAAAAGAGCTGACACAGAGAGCAGAGAGTTCAAATGCTTGGAGACAGACAGAAGAATCTCAGAGAGGAGAATACTAGAACCAGGAGCTGAGAGCAATGAAACCCAGGAGAAACCCAGCACACATTGCCTTTTTTCTTCCCATGTGACAGAGAAATTGCAGGTGCTATCTTTCTTCCAAGAAGGTATCCTTTTATTGGTGCCTTAATTTAGACATTGTCATGCCCTTAGAATTGTAACTTGTAGCTTAATAAATCCCCTTTATAAAAGCCAATCAATTTCTGGTATATTGCATTCTAGTAGCATTAGCAAACTGAAACATATGGACATCAAAAATAGAGAACTTGTAAGTTTGTTCGGGGGAATAATAATCTGGATAATTTCAGTCATAGTTGCTGTTTTTCTTAATTCAGCACTATTATTATAATGAACCAATTGATTACTTGTTCCAAATATAAACTATCCAACTCCCAACTTTATCATACATTAGCAGAAATGTAACCTGAGATTCATCAGCTAGTAGGTACAAGTGAAGTCCCATTATCATGTAAACTGCAAATCCTAGCAATTGATAATCTCTCCAGTATAAAAACAAGATTTGGCTGCCACATCAAAATTCCCATTCCTATCTAGTATCTCCCAGGGAATTGCACATAAATTTCTATCATATTTTGAGACCCAGCATCATCTAATGCTGCATGACATTCTGCCTTGTCCTCAGGCCACCACCCATACCATACCTATTATCCTCACAGTCCTAAAACCACTAATAATCCTTCCAGGCTATTGCTACCATTACTGGAAGCTACCTTACTGGAAGCTCAGGGGAAGCTGCAGCAATAACTGCAAATTTTAGGTAGACCACATTAACGATCATCACTAGAGGAAACTTTTTCATATTACTTGATGGTGACATGTCCTTGAGCCCTTATGGAGCCTTTTGCCTATGCCTGTCATTACCAGTGAACAGCTTTTGTTAGCTTCTATGATAGTAAAACTACTGAGGGTGATTTACCTTTTCTACCTGGAATTATAGCCAATGTCACCTACCTGCTGGCAGAAAGCTGCTGAGCACTTTCCCCACTTGTTACAGTGAGTATAAATTTTTGATACATTTAAATTTAACCTGGAATCACTTGGGTCATCAACCACCTCAAGCTTCCTTTTCTCCAAGAAATGATTCATGGACACTAATTTAATGCCACAGGAGTAAAGACCTACTCGGTCAAAACAGGTATTTGAGCCATCATCCCTGGATTCCTTCCCTGAAATAATTTACTTCAAGTCCTATGCTAGTGTCATACCCTTCCTGGTCTGTCTTAAGTATGCTCCCTTCAATATTTCCTTGCTTAATAAGTAAAAACAGACTTTGATTAATGCCATAAATTCAAGAAAATGGAAAAACATCCTTAGGCTAATTAAGGTCATAAAGCTAATGAGGAAAAAGCCAATATATGCCTAATAGAGCCAAAGATATTGGTAATTAAAAGTTAGTGACACCGTGCTATCTCTAAGACCACTCCTGGGCTTTGGCCATATTATGCTTTTTTGGGTTTTTTTTTTCCTTTTAGCAAAAGTTTCATGACATAGTTCTCTCTGTGCATAATAAATATCTAAGTTTAAGTTGAATAACAGAAAATAGGAACTGAGAGAAAGTCTGATGTCTTAATAAAATGATTAATAATTATTTTAGCATTTCTTGGTAATTTTAAAGAAAATTTGGCACATCAGTTAAAACTACTTTAGGTGGATTTTGGGGATTGAGCCATGTCCCTAAAAAAGACATGTTCAAGTTTTAATCATCATTCCTGTGAGTTAGAACCCACTGTGAATAGGACTTTTGAGAATGCAATTAGTTAAGATGTGATTTATAATGAGATAGCTTTCACAATGTGACTGTGTGATTGTGAAAGCCTTGTGTCTGATGCTCCTTTTACCTAGGGTATGGACAGATGAGTAAAAGGTATGGATAGAAATAAAATAATAATAAGGGGAACAAAGATTAAAAAATGAGTAGATTGAAATAGTAATGGTCAATGAGAGAGAGGGGTAAAGGGTATGATATATATGAGATTTTTCTTTTTCTGGAGTGAGGCAACTGTTCTAAAATGGTCTTGGTGATGAATAAACAACTAAATGATGCTATTGTGAGCCATTGATAGTACACTATGTATTAAATGTTAAGAATGTTTGTATGTTTGTATTCTCATTTGCTAGTTGCTGGAATACGATATACAAGAGCTGGAATGGCTTTTTAAAAGGGGGAATTTAATAAGTTGCAAGGTTGCAGTTCTTAGGCCATGAAAATGTCCTAATCAAAGCAAATCTGTAAAAATGCCCAAATTAAGGCATGAAAAAGAGGTTATCTTCACTCAAGAAAGACCAATGAGCTTCTGGGTTTCTCTCCCAACTCAAAAGACACATGGTGAGCATGGTGACATCTGCTAGCTTTCTCTCCAGTCTTCCTGTTTCATGAAGCTCCCGTAGGGCATTTTCATTCTTCATCTCCAAAGGTCTCTGGCTGTATGGGCTCTTGGTCTTGTAGCTCTCTCTGGTGGCTCTGTCCCTTTCTCTCCAAAAGGCTTTCTCTTCATATCTCTGGTTGAAGCCTGATCCATTTTTCATCTTTTGAACAGTTCTTTTAAGGGGTGCTGTTGACTTTCATAACTTCATAACTCTAACTCTAAGTCTCAGGTGTTACAAAAAAATACCCAAAGTTTCTGGGAATGATCAGGTTACATACAAATAGCTCAGTATCATAGAGTTTAGAAATAACAGTTACATCCTGAATATATGTGACTGCTGTAAGAGTTTACAATCTGGGACCCTTTAAAATAGGCCTCAACCTGATAATCCATGCACTGTCCTTCAATTCACTGAGTTTTCATATTTTGATTAGTCCATATGAGTGAGGCAAGATAGTGTTTTCCTTTTAGTTTCTGATATTTCATTCAAAATACAATCCTTAAGTTTCATTAACCTGCTTGCATGCCTCAGGAATTCCATTCCTTCTTGTGGCCCCTCCACAGTCCATTGTATGTATACACCACAGTTCTCCTTTCCTTCCCTCAGTCATTGTACCTTTAGGACACCTCTATCCATTTGAAATCATGAACTCTGCCACCATAAACACCAGTGTGCAAATGTCCATTCATAGCCTCACACTCAGTTACATAAGATACATATTGAGCAAAGGGCTTGCAGGATCACATGGCAACCTCCCACCAAACCTCCTGGTGAACTACCACACAGCCCTCCAAGGGGTTGCAACTATGTTTTCCTATGAACAGTGAATAGGTACATCCATTTCTCTGCAATTTTTCTAGCAAGTATTTCTCTCTGTTCATTTTTAAAGTTTTATTCGCACATCATGCAATCCAACCCACATAAATAGACATACATACACCACCATGATGTATGAACACATTTCCTTTTCTTCCACAAAGAATCCATACCTCTCCCCACTGCCCCTCAACTGTTGACATTTAGTTTTGGCATAATGCCATTTTTACATTCAGCGGAAGCATTGAACAATGTTAGTGTTACTATAGACCCTAGTTTGCGTTGCTTGTACTTTTTCCTATATACCATCTGTTTTTAACACCTTTCAATGTTTACATTGATTTATTTTCTCTCATGCAAAAATGTTTTTATATTTGTCCAGTTAATTACCATCTTTGTCCACTCTAGGCATTTCTAAGTTATACCATCTTGGTCTTTTATCCTCTACCTTTCCTTCTGTTTCATCAAGCCCCCAGCCTTTCTCCCTCAATTATACTCACATTCAACTTCATTCAGTGTACTTATATTATTGTGTTATAATCAGGTAGTATTGCGTTATCCGTTTCTGAAATTTTACAATGAGTCCTGATGCATAATCTGGTATTTCTTCAGCAGCAAATGCCCAATCTCTACCCTCTATCTATCTCCTGATAAACTGTGTTCTTAATTTCAACTCTCAGAGTTCACTCATTAATGCTAGTTCATAAATTGAGACCATACAGTATTCTTCCTTCTGTGTCTGCCTAATTTCACACACCATAATGTCCTCAAGGTTCATCCACCTTTTTACATGCTTCATGAATTTATTCTTCCTTACAGCTGCATAATATTCCATCACATGTATATACCTCAGCTTGTTTAACCACTTGCCCATTGGTGGATATTTGGACTGCTTTCATCTCTTAGCAAATGTGAATAATGTTGTTAAAAACAATGGTATGTAAATGTCTGTTTGTGTCCTTGCCTTCGGTTCCTCTGAAAATATACCTAGTAATGGGATTGCTGAATTATATGGCAATTCTACAGTTAGCTTCCTAAGAAACCACCAAAATGCTTTCCAGAGCAGATATACCATTTTACATTCACAGCAACAGTGGATAAGTGTGCAACTTTCTTCACATCTTCTCCTGAACTTGTCATTTTTGAGGATTTTTTTTGTAATGGACACTCTAGTGGTGTCAAATAGTATTTCATTGTGGTTTTGATTTGCATTTCCCTACTAGGCAGTGAAGTTGAGCATCTTTTCATGTGCCTTTTAACCATTTATATTTCCTCTTCTGAGAAATGTCTGTTCATGCCTTTTGCCCATTTTTAAATTGGGATTTTTGTCCTTTTGTTGTTGAATTGAAGAATCTCTTTATATATCCTGGATACTAAACCATTATCTGATATGTAGTTTCTAAATATTGTGTCCAATTGCATAGACTATCTTTTTACTTTCCTGGTAAATTTTTTTGATGCACAAATGTGTTATAATTTTGAGAATATCATATTTATCTACTTATTTTTATTGTGCTTGTGCTTTGGATGTAAGGTCTAGGAAATCACCTCCTATTACAAGATTTAAAAGGTATTTTCCCACATTTTCTTCTAAATATTTTATGGCCTTAAGTCTCATATCTAGGTCTTTACTCCATCTTGAGTTAGTTTTGTATAGGGTGTGACATATGGATCCTCTTTCATTCTTTTGCATATGGATATCCATTCTATAAACACCATTTATTAAAGAGGTTGCTCTGTCCCAGGTAGATTGGCTTGGATTCCTTATCAAAGATCACTTGTCCATAGATATGAGGGTCTATTTCTGGACACTCAATTCCATTCCATTGGTCAGTGTGCCAGTTTGAATTTGTTGTGTAACCCAAAAAAGCCACGTCTTTAATTTTCATTCAATATTGCTGGGTGGGAGCTTTTTGATTATCCATGGAGATATGACCCTTCCAATTGTGGATGGTAACTTTTGATTAGGTGGTTTCCATGGAGATGTATCTCCACCCATTCAAGATGGGCTTACTTACTGGAGTCCTTTAAGAGGGAACCATTTCTTTGGAAAAGGATTTAGAACCCATGCAGCCAGAGGCCTTTGGATATAAAGATGGAAAATGCCCCCAGGGCAACTTCATGAAACAAGAAGCCTGAGGAGAAAGCTAAGAGATGTTACCATGTTCACCATGTGCCTTTCCAGTTGGGAGAGAAACCCCAAAATTCATCAGCTTTCTTTGAGTAAAGATAGCATCTTGTTGGTGTCTTTATTTGAATATTTCCAAAGCCTTGCCTTAAATTGGACATTTTCACAGCCTTAGAACAGTAAAGTTGCAACTTAATAATCCCCCCTTTTAAAAGACATTTCATTTTTGGTGTATCACATTCTGGCAGCTTGCAAACTAAAACAGTCAGTATATGTATCTCTATACCAGTACCACGCTGTTTTCCACTGTAGCTTAGTAATATGTTTTAAAGTCAGGTGGGTTAGACCTCCCACCTCATTTTTCCTTCTCAAAATATTTTTGGCCATTTGGAGCAATATACCTGTACTAGTTAGGGTTCTCTAGAGAAACAGAATCAACAGGGAACACTTGCAAATATAAAATTTATAAAAGTATCTCACGTGACCACAAGAACGCAGAGTCCAAAATCCACAGGGCAGTCTGTGAAGCCGATGACTCCGATGGAGGGTCTGGATGAACTTCACAGGAGAGGCTCACCAGCCGAAGCAGGAATGGGGCCTATCTCCTCTGAGTTCTCCTTAAAAGGCTTCCCATGATTAGATTTAGCATCACTAATTGTAGAAGACACTCCCCTTTGGCTGATTACAAATGGTATCAGCTGTGGATGCAGCTGACATGATCATGAACTAATCCTATGAAATGTCCTCATTGCAACAGACAGGCCAGCGCTTGCCCAATCAGATAAACAGGTACAAAAACTTGGCCAAGTTGACACATGTCCCTAACCATGACAGTCCACCCCTTGTCAACTTGGCACCCGTACATATATCACCTTAAACCATACTTAATTTCCAAATGAAAACAAATAAGCACACATTTTTTTCTTTTACCTGACAATACTCAACTGTCCTGCATATAACTGGAAACACATTAAATCTCTCCAGAATAGGGTGCAAATCCTTGGGAACATTCATTCTTAAACTTGATATCTTGCAACTTAAATAGTATAACATGAACAAAACAGCATTATAGTCCTCGTTTCTGTAACTGATCACGTGGTCGAAGTTCATATTTATCACTTCCTTCTTCCACTACCCATTCCATGTTCCCTTTACCCTCAGCAAACACTTCAGCTGGCCGTGGTTCTTTGCCTGGTGGGGTGACCCAAACTTTCATTCCTGAAGTTTCAGGGCCATTAGTAGTCCTGCCTTGATTGTGTTGTTGCAGTTTTCCATTGATTTTAATCACAGGGCATGGTAGTACTAATAGACGCCCTAGGGGATCTCCTATATTCCAAGAAAACTCTTCTTTACCTCCATTATGTAGTTGCAGTCCTACTTCCTTCTGATAGTCAGGGTCAATTACCCCAGACAATAATGTAATCCCCTTCTTCGCTTGTTGATCCAGAGGCATAAATAGCCCAAAGTGACCAGGTGGCAATCTTAACTTCCAGTTCAATGGTATCACTGTTGTTTCTCCTGGAGGAAGCACACCCCGTTTTGGAACTAAAATCTGTAGACCAGCAGAACTCAGGGTAGCAGGGACAGGAAGCAAAAATTTTCCTAGTGGATCACTAGGGGTAATAGTGAGTGGTACCACACCCATTTCCACCCCT
>PVIY010049609.1:0-16648 GCA_004026745.1 Myrmecophaga tridactyla
CCCCAACCCCCCACGCAAGACCCTCCGAAACCTCACACTTGGAACCCCTTGAGACCCCCAGGCCAGGACGCTTGAGTGTCCTATGCCAGGACCCCCCGAGTCACCTGCGCCAGGACCTCTCATGCCCAAACACCCCCCAGAGGCCCCCAGGCCCAGACCCCTGAGCCTCCTACTCTGCTCCCCTCGCCTCCTGGCCCCTCATAATCTCTCTCGTGACTACCTGCGGGGCAGGCATCACCACCCCTGCTTGACAAAGGGGAAACTGAGGCACAGCACTGAGGGAGCTTGCCCAATGAGACCCTGGAGCAAGTGTTTTTGGCAGAAACGAATCTCCTACCCACGCCTGACAGCACAGTGGGTGACGTCACTCACACACACACACACACACACACACCCTTGCTGTCCACATATGTGCACGCGCGCACACACATACTCTCGGGGAAACACGGCAGTGCACAGCAGCCAGGACAGCAGCGTAGCCTCGAAGTGCAGGGAGGCCGCCGGGAGCCCACCTGAGTGGACACTAGGCCAGCCGCGTAGTCCGGCGTGGCGTTCTCGATGACCGTCTCCTCCTTGGCCTGCTTCTCCACCACATCCGCATCTAGTGACAAAAGTAAAGTCCTGCGCAGGGCCTGGCAGCAGCCCCCAGGCATAGGGCTGCGTGCGCCGTCAAAGAAGCTACTACACAGGAGAGGTGCCAGCACCGTGTCCCTCCCACTGGACCGTCCTCTTGCAGAAAGAGAAAAGAGCTGCCCGTGCAGTAAGAGTAGGAGCCTCTACTGTCCAAGGAGGCACGGTGCGCTCTGGACACGAGCCCCTGCGTGTCTGGCTTGGGGTGCGGCCCTTTCCTGGGTCACTGTGGCCACTGGGCCCCTGCACACGTGCCCATGGACGCCTGGCCACCCCCAGCACTCTCAGGGAGCTCCAGCGATGGGGCCCTGCACCCACCTAGAGTCTTCCTTCTTCTCTTTGCCTCTCGGCCAGCACCCACCATGTCCAGCTCCGAGATGTCCAGTAGCTGCCAAAACACACACATCTGCGCGCTCAGCAGGGGCTGGGTGGCAGGGGCAGCAGCACCCATGGACCCGGCCTGCCCACCTTCACTCCACGTTCCTTCCGCAGGGGCGTCCTCGACGGCGGGATGGGTGTCCGGTTCCCCGTGGGGCTGAAGACGCTGGGGGTTGGGGGGCTCCGGAACGGTGCCTGCTTCGGGATGCCTTTGAGGGGGGCTGGGGAACAGTGGCCTGGTCAGGTGCCGCGGCACCCAGAGAGGGAGCTGTGAGAGCTCCCTCCCTTCCCTGCCATAGCCCCCAAACAGAGCGCCCCCAGGCCCCCCAATACACAGGGTGCCCCCAGGCCCCAAACACACAGGACATCCCCAGGATCCCAAACACACAGGAGGCCCCCAGGACTCCAAACACACGGGGTGCCCCCAGGCCCCAAACACACAGGGTACCCCCAGGACCTCAAACACACGGGGCACCCCCAGGGCCCAAACATACAGGGTGCCCCCAGACCCCAAACACACAGGGCACCCCCAGGACCCCAGACACATGGGGCACCTGCAGACCCCCAAACCACTGCCTGAGACAGTGTCTTCCTAATCCCTGCTGTGACGTGGCCCAGGCCCTCCACCACCTGGACCCCTGCAGGGCAGGCT
Source organism: Myrmecophaga tridactyla (assembly GCA_004026745.1). NCBI lineage: Eukaryota > Metazoa > Chordata > Mammalia > Pilosa > Myrmecophagidae > Myrmecophaga > Myrmecophaga tridactyla. Next base: position 1,661 of record PVIY010049609.1, read on the forward strand.
GTCTGCAGTGGAGACCCTCGCTGGCAGTCTGAGCATGTGCTCTGAGCACGGGAGACCTGTGTCCTTTCTCAACATGGCTGCCTGGCCGGCCTTCTCCCTCCCGCCTGGGGTGCCGAGCACCCGACTGCCACGCGAGGGTAGGAGGTGCTGGTGGGAGATGGCATAAGTACAAAGCCAAAGGCCAAGGGGTCTGGCCTGAGTGGGGAGCCCCTGGCCAGCACCAGGGCAGGAGCAAGTGGCAGGCCTGGGGCCTGTCCCCATGCAGTGAGTGGTCAGTCCCCTGGCCGGGTTCCTGCCTGATGCCCTGACCCTCATCGCTGGGCCCCAGGCTGGGCGGCCAGGTGGGAGAGCACAAAGCCCATGGACCACGAGGTGCAGGGCTGCAGGGACACGACTACCCTTCTGCCCTTCGGGCCGCACTGCCCAGAGACTTGTGACAACACGGCGTGGTCCTGGCTGGATGCTGGGAAGCGACCCCCTTTTCTTGTCACAAATTTCCCATTCTGCTTGCTGGGTGTGCCAGAGGGCTGTGCTCCCCTCTCTACAGAGTGGCAGGCACAGAGCGAGAAGGAAACTGAAGGGCAGGTGGCGCTGCCGCGGACTGGGGGGCCGGTCTGCAGGCCACCTCTGCCTTGCTCCCCAGCAAGAGGAACCTGCCAGAGCCCCAGGGCAGACCCTTGCGGAGGGGTGGCGCCCCAGACACCCCTAGGACCTGGGGTGGGGAGTGGAGGACCGACTCCTGCTGTGTCCAGCCCGGGTGCCCTGGGGCCCAGAGCCACAGCAGGCACAGAGGGCTGGGAAGAAGGCCCGTGGAGCGGCCTCCCCCGTGTAGGGTGCCCACGCGGCGAGAGCGTCCTCCGCGGGAAAAGCCCTGCCCTGCGGCCGACTCAGCCAACGGCTCACGCTCACGTGCTGTCGGGGAGGAGACATACGCGCTCAGGGAGCCCCTCGCCTGCCGCGAGCCTTACTCGTGGTGTCCACCTTCCTGAGCAGCCCGCGGCCCTTGGCGTGGAAGGGCACCCCCGCGCTCCTTTTCAGCTGCTGCGCCGTCTCGGTGGCTGCAACGACAAAGCCTGCGTCAGGCCAGCCCGTACGCCAGGCGCACGCTCATGTTGTGGACGTGGCACCCCGAGTCCCCAGGCTTCCTCACAGGCACCCCTTTCCTGCAAAGACCAAGAGAACTCAAGGCTACAAGATTTTCAGGGCAGACCCTGTCCTCTGTCGAGTCGGCCCCGCACCCTGGCTAGCAGAGCCCCGGGGGAGGGGCCAGGGCGGGGGGGGGGGTCGTGAGCAAGCTCCGGAGCCGGCAGGGCAGACGGGACGACAACCTCGGGACGGAGGGCCCGAGCTGGCCCTGACCCCAGGCAGGGCGGCAGCGCTCAGGACAGCTGGTCCGGTCCCCATGCAGCCGCTGTGAGCGCGGTCCGGAGTCTTTGAAAACAGGACGCTGACGCTTGGGGGGGTTCCGGACCACCCACTACTGAGCGGTTTAGTGAAATCTGGCTTTTCGTCTGCTTCCCTGCCCCCCCGCAAACAAACCGCACCTGCGCACAGGCCCCCCGCAGGCTGCACCTGCGCATAGGCCTCACCACCCCCAGGCCGCCCCTGCGCACAGGCCCCCCCAGGCAAACAAACCGCACCTGCGCACAAGCAGCACCTGCGCACAGGCCCCACTCCGGCCCCACTCCGCCCCCACCCCCAGGCGCACAGGCCGCACCGGCTCCGCAGCAGTGAGGGGCTTCCCTAGAAACGCCCGTGTCACGGCCATGCCGCCCCGGGCGCGGCAGCGGCACTCACACTTCTGCAGCAGCTCGGCCCGCAGCGTGGCGCTCTTGGGCTTCCGCTTCAGCTGGAAGTGCTTCACGGGCGGCGTGAGGGGCCCGGCTAGTGCGGCCAGCGCGTTCTTGTTCAGGTACTGGCACTCCAGCGGCAGCATGGCCGACGCCTCGCACTCGCTCACTGCCCGGGCGGGACGGGATACCGTGAGGGGACCACGCAGGCCCTGGAGACCCGGCCCGGGCAGCGCCCCTGCTCTCCAGGGGCTGTGACCCCCGCGGGGAGGCCGGGCCGAGAGCGCACGGGCCGCGCTCAGGGCTCCCCGCTCCACCGCCCCGCGCCCGGCGCACCCTTCTCCCTGAGCTCCCCGAGGACATCCTGCACGTTGGGGTTCTGCTCCTCCAGGTCGAGGTTGAGCAAGCCCGTGTCGGGGAAGGACTTGAGGATGTCGGCTACCATGAGCACCCAGGGGTCCGAGTCCAGGGCGGCCAGCTGCACGATCTCCATCAGGGCGTCCTTCATCTGCCGAGAAAGAGCACGCGGCCCTCAGCAGGCTGCAGGACAGGCGCCGGCCACACCCCGTCCCTCCGGGGACCCTTCACCTACTCCCCAAAGCACCACCAGCCCGTGGCGCGGCCGGGCCCCCACGCCTGAAAGCCGAAGCCGTCTGCGGGCCCGGAGCACCCACCCCTCCGTCCACAAACACGGGGGGCTGCCCAGGACCCTCCTGGGGCATCTCGACAGCCAAGTCCTCACGGGACCCTCTCCTGTCCTGACTGCTGTCCCAGTCCCCGCTAAGGGCAGGCTGGGTGATGCAGCTGCCTTGCTTGCGCGCAGGAAGGAGAGGAGCCCCGGGGACAGAGGGCACCTGCCAGGGATCCACAGAGAAGGGTGTGCAGGGGAAGAGCGGGCCCGCTGGCACCCAGCGCAGCAGCTGCGCGGCTCGGGGCAGGGTGCTGGGGCCAGCAAAGAGAGGCAACGTGGGCCATGTGAGTTTTGCAAGGCCGCCCCCAGGCTGGGGAACATGAGGGAGGCCGGCTGTGCCGCGCGTGGGGGCGGGGGGAGCATGCAGCCCCTGCACGCTTGGCCTGCAAAGGGTGGGCACCCCTGCCCTGCGAGAGCTCTGAAGGGCCCCCATCCTCGTGCACCCCAGCCACGGCCGGGGGGGTGGGGTGGTGGTGGTGATGGGGCGCAGGTCCTCTTGGGCCCGCCACGGCAAGCACTGGGACGCCAGGCTGCTCGTTCAGCAGTGCCAGCAGCCAGTCTGCCCAAGAGGACCTGTGCCCCGCCCTGCCCCCAGCTGTCCCTGGCAAAAGAAAACGATGGAGAAGCCCCTCCCGTCTAAATCTGCCCACCCCAGACACGCCCTCAGTGCTGGAGGAAGGTGACCGCCCAAGGCCGGGTGGAGCAGGGCCTCAGGCCCCAGGAGGTGGGAGGGGCACAAAGAGCCAGAGCCCTGGGCCCTGCTGGTGGCAATGCAAAGGGGCAGCGGCTGCGGGAGAGTTTGGCAGCTCCTGAAAATGATGACACAGGTGCTGCTAAACTGTATATTTCAAAATCCTTCAAGTGGAAGTTCTACGTTAGTTTTACCCAGTGACAAGTTAAACGCAGGTCATTGCAGCCCCAGGTGCAGGGGCAAGGGAAAGGCCACACTTGGCAGCTCCGGCAGCATTATTCATATCGGCCAAACATGGAGACACAGCACACATCCATGGACAGAGAGGGACACAGCAACGTGGTCTCAGTGCAGCCGCAGAGGGTCAGCCACCACAAGGGTCAGCTTCCACCCACGCACCAGGGACAGCCCCTGAGACCACGGCGCTGAGTGACGGGGACCCACGGAAAGTGAGGGCAGACCGCAGTGGCCGGGGATCGCAGTGGGTGGGGGTGGCCGCCCCTGAGCGGGTAGCTTCCCTCGGGGATGCGGCCCCGGTTGGTGATGGTGACGATGGGTACACCCCTCTGATTATTCCCAAAGCCATGAGTTGTTTTGTTATGTACAAGAATGGGTTTTATGGGACATGATTACATCCAGTAAAAAAATTATATGAGCAAAAATGGGTAGGTAGCATCCAAGGGGCATGTGCAGCCAAAGCCCACAGCCTCCAAGCTGGTGCCTCCCCAGGGCTGTGTCTGGGGACATGGGGACCAGCGCAGGAAGGCCCTGCCCTGGCCTTGGCTGGGCACCCTGTCCCCAGACGTCGGGAAGGCAGGGACTCGCCCAGGAACAGGAAAGGCCAGAGCCCCAACCCTCACCCCCACGTGGCTCCAGCCCCTCCTGACAGGCAGCAGTGTCAGCTCCATTCTAACTCAGCAGCCCCCAAAAGGGAACCAGCAGTGGGACTAACCAAAGATCACGGAGGAAGGGAAACAGGACAGCCCCTAAGAAGAAAGCTTTAAAATGACAAGGATCCCAAAGAAGGCCTGAGCAAATGAACAGGCTGAGAGACACACCACTAAGACATCTGGGCGCCCCAGTCATCCCCAAAAGTCCTTCAGAGAACCTGATAATCTCACTGCAAACTTCCTACGGAACAGCAAATAAACAAACCCAGCAGGATCATTCAGGAGAGCAGGACTAACAGAGTCTTCCCACATACTAAAAGGTATTTCCAACCCCCTATAATTAAGCTGAGCTCCTTATCGCTCACTTATACCACAGCAAACTTCAAACAGAAAGGAGATTTTTGATATGAAAAATAAGATCATACAAGTTCTAGAAGAAATTGCTGGACTCCTCCTTTGTACGACTGCTAAGTGAGAAAGACCTCGGTAAGTATGAGCCCAAACCAGGAGCCATTAAAGAAACGACTGAATTTTCCTGCATATTTTTTACGTGAGAAAAATCCAAAAACTCTAACCCCAATAAATTTTTCTGAACAAACTTGGGAAAAATACTTGTAACTCATATTGCAGGTAATAAAATATATAAAGAGGCTGACCCCACAAATCAATAAGAAAAAGTTTACCAAACATTAGAAAAATGGTTCAAAGGTCTTAAAAATGCAAAAATATACTTCATTCACAACAGGAGAAATGAAAATGAAAACTACGAAGAGCCCCCCTCCCCCCGGGGCCCGTGGTGGCGAGTTGGGGGACTTGAGGGCCGAGCCCATAGCACACCCCCAACCCCCACGGGACAGCAGCCCTGGGAGGGAGGGACCACAGTGATCCATCCCAAGCAGGGGCACCGCAGACCGAGGCCTACGCGAACTGGTCTCACCTGCACTCAGGAAAATGCACGCAGGCTCCGCAGGGTTGGCTGGACAGACAGACCGCAGGGCAGCGCTGTCTAAACAAAGCAGGGCCCCACCCCGACCCCGAGTATGTCCCGTAAGGTGGGAGGAACGAGGTTCCTGCCCAGGCCCGAGGGGCCCCTTCCCCGGTGCCCACACCCAGCCCTGCACCCAGCCCAGGCTGCGGGGACAGGGACGGGACGCAGCCGCAAAGGTGCCCTTGGCGAGCGCAAGAGGAAGCCGACTCCACCCAGTTTCCCAAAAGCCTGCAAGGAGAGAAGCAGGCAGTGTTTTCACGAAGCACCAGAGAGCAGAGAGGCAGGGAGCCCCCTTAGGCGGGCACCCAGCCACAGGATCCCGACCTGCACTCAGGAACCTGCTGGCGTCTTTGCGGTCCCCGTGCCCTCGGGCTGCAGCACCTCTCCCCACCCAGGAGAGGGCCTGGGTGTCGGAGGAGAGGAGGGGTGTGGGCGCTGGGCGGGAAGGAGAGAAAATGCACCCACCCCCCCCACCCCCAGGCCCAGGGTGGACCCCGAGGTGGGGGAGAGGGCACCTCAGAGGGGAGCACAAAACTTCTAGGACCCCAGAGTGTGTTAAAACTGAGGATCTCCTTTCACACAAGACAGGTGGAAGAGTTCACGGGCAGGAGAGAGCGTGCAGAAGGCCTGGCAGCGCCCAGACAGCAGGTGCTGACACCCACACGGGGACCCCTGAATTCAGCACCCGCAGGCACAGGGGAGGGCAGGAGGTGGGCACTCGGGGGGCTGCAAAGGCCACAAGCCCGCCACGAGGGGCCCAGGGAGGCAGCATGAGGGGAAGTGGAGCAGGCCTGGGGGTGGGCACCTGGATGGGCTCAGCCAACGCATACCCCACACCCCCTACCTGTGGGCCCCGACAGACCCACGGCGCCCCGCGGGGGTGGGGGGGTGGGGTGCACCGAGGGCGCTGGGGCTGCAGTAGGCCTTGCAGCCACGTGGGGTGCCTGTCACATAGTCTTCTATTCATTAACTCACCCTTCAGTCTCGTAGAAAGCATTCTCAGCTCATGGGCTTTAGAGAAACAGGTTGCAGGCCTAAATTTGCCAACCCCTGGTTAGAGATACAGCGACATCGATATTGTATATCACATTGTATAATACTAAAAATGATTTTTTTTACAAAAGAGCAACTTGAATGGGGAATATAAGACAATATAATTTACATCATGTATCAATTAAAAATCCATGTCCTAGTCAGCATTGTAAGTCATAAGGGAAATGCAATCCACAAGGAGCTGCCTTGCACTTACTAGGATAGCTGTTATTAAAAAAAAAAACAAAAACGGAAGAAACAAGACCAGAGAGGACACAGGGACACCAGACGCCTTGTCCAGTGCTGGTGGGGCTGTGACACGGTGCACGCTGTGGGAAACACGTGGGGGTCCTCAGCAAGGCAAACAGAATGACTGGGGCCCAGCAAGTCCACTTCTAGGCGTGTTCCAGAAAGTACCGGGAGGGGCTCGGACAAACACCTGTACCCCCAGGTGCCCAGCAACAGGATAAACAATGTGGCACCCCCCACATCAGTCAGCCCCAAAAGGAGGCGAGGCACTGGCACAGGCTGCAACACGATGAACCCTGCAGATGTCCTGTGAGTAGAACAAGCCGGAAACAAAAGGACAAACGCTGTATGACTCCACTGATGTGAAATTTGGAGAATAAGCAAATCCACAGAGACAGAAAGGAGACTAGAGGTCACCTGGGGCGAGGGGAGGGGAATGGGGAATCATCACCTACTGGGCATGGAGCTTCTGTTGGGGGGAAAAAGGTTTGGGTCACAGATGCTAGTGATAGCAGCTCAACACTGTGAATGCAACCCATACCACTAAACCATGCAGTTAAAAACAGTTAAAACGGGAAATTATGTGTTATATGCATGTTACCACAATACAAATTATTAAAAATATAAATGCTCCAAAGGATTTCAACAGTCACTTCACCAAACAAGATTTATGAATGATATGTAAGAGTAATAAAAAATGCCCAACATCAACTGTCATTACAGAAATGCAAATTAAAATCACAGTGGACTTCTGAACACCTGTTAGAGTGCCCGAAACTAAAAAGACTGGCCATGACAAATCCTGACAAGAACACTGGGCGAGCGGGCCTTCTGGCATGGCTGGTGGGAAAGAAAATGGTACAACCATTTTAGAAAGCAGCTTGGCAATTTCTCAAAAACCAAACATATAAGTACCATATAAACCTACCATTCCTCCCTTAGATATTTACGCTAGATAAATAAAAACAAATGTCTATAAATATAGTTAAGGTGTCAATTCCATCCAGATTGATTTACAGAGTCAACACAATCCCAATCAAAATTCCAACAGCTTACTTTGCAGAAATGGAAAAAAACATCAAATTTATTTGGAAGTGCAAGGTACCCCAATTAGCCTAAAACATCTTGAGAAAGAAAAACAAAGTTAGAGGACTCACATTTTCTGACTTTAAAGCATATTACAAAGCTACAGTGGTCAAACAGCATGGTACTCGCTTAAGAACAGACATACTGACCAATGGCACTGAACTGAGAGTTCAAGAATGGACCCTCACATCTATGGTCAGGTAATTTTTGACAAGGCAGCCAAGTCCTGTCAACTAGGACAGAACAGTCTCTTCAATAAATGGGTTGATTGAACGGGATATCCACAACCAAAAGAATGAAAGAGGACTCCTATCTCACACCTTATATAGAAACTAACTCAATATGGATCAAAGACATATTTGAGACATAAAGAGCCAGTATGATAAAACTCCTAGAAGAAAATATACAGAAGCATCTTCAAGGTCTTGGGTCACGCAGTAGTTTTTTAGACCTTGCACTCAAAGCACAAACAATGAAAGAAGAGACAGATGGGTGAGACCCCCTCAAAATTGAATACTTTTGTGCTTCAAAAGACCTTGTCAAGAAAGTAAAAAGGCAGCCTACTCAATAGGAGAAAATATTGGGAAAACACATATCTGATAAGGGCTTAATATTCAGGACATATAAGGAGATACTACAATCCAACAATAAAGAGACAAACAATCCAACTTAAAAATGGGCAAAAGACTTTTCCAAAGGGAAAACAGACATGGCTAAAAAGTACCTGAAAATATGCTCAACATCACTAGCTATTAGGGAAATGCAAATCAGAACCACAATGAGCTATCATCTCACACCCACCAGAATGGCCATTATAAAAAAATACAGAAAACTACAAGTGTTGGCTAGGATGTGCAGACACGGGAACACTCATTCACTGATCACGGGAACATGTGGCCACTATGGAAGGCGGTCTGGCGGTTCCTCAGGAAGCTTGGCCCAGAACTGCCCGATGACCCGGCAAGCCTACTGCTAGGCATGTGCTCGGAAGGACTGAAAGCAGGGGCACAAACAGACATTTGCATGCCTATGGTCATAGCGGCATTACTGAAGATTGCCAATAGATGGAAAAGGTCCAAGTGTCCATCAACTGATGAGTGGATAACAAAGTGTGGTGTACACGTATGGTGGAATATTGTTCACCTGCAGGAAGGGACAAGGTCCTGATGCGTGTGACGCATGCGAGAACCTTGAGGACAACATGCTAGGTGAAATATGGCGGACCAAAAAGACTATGTATGGTCTCACTAATATGAACTAATCACAATGAGCAAACTCTGGGAGTTAAAATCTAGAGTATAGGGCAGGTGCAACAGTGGCTCAGAGGCAGAATTCTTACCTGCCATGCCGGAGACCCAGGTTTGATCTCTGGTGTCTGCCCACACACAAAAATCTAGAGTATAGGTTACTAGGGACAGAATGGGAGGAGAGAATGGGCAGATGACGCTTAAGGTGTACAGAATTTTTAATAAAGTTGATTGTAAATGTTTGGAAATGGATAGAGGCGATGGCAGCACGATAATGTAAGTATAATTAACCATGCTGAGGCTGAGTGTGGCCGATGGGGGAAGTCTAGGGCCGTGTGCGTCACTAGAAGGGAAGCCTGAAGCTGAAACCTGGGACTGTATCACAGTGAACCCTGCTGTGGACAATGACTGTGGTGAACTGTACAAATATAAGAGTGTTTGTCCATGAACTAGAACAAACAGAAACCACTATTACAAGGTTTTAGTAATAGGGTGGTAAATGGGGAAAAAATGCACCTAATGCAAACTACGGACTGCAGTTGCCAGTATCATTGTAACACTTTCTTCAGTTGTAACAAAGGCACTATACCACCACTAAGCATCGACAACAGGGCTATAAGGGTATGGGTTTTTTTTCCTTTTTCGAAACAATAACAATGTTCTCAAATTGACTGTGGTGTTAGCGCATAACTCTGCAATAATACTGGGAGCCAATGATTGTACGTTTGATGGATTTATAGCGTATGACTAAAGCTGTTGAAAAACAAATGTCCACACCAGGACAGCCCCACGTGCAAGGTGACCACAACGGCAGACCACTGCTCATCAGGAAGAAGTCCTGGGCCCCCGACACAACCCAGGGCGCTTCTCAAAGTTGTCAGCTGAGCGGGACACAGCAGACAAAGCATGCTGTGTGACTCCCACCATATGACATTCCAGAAAATGCAATTCAACTGACAGCCAGAAAGAGGTCAGTGGTTCTGAGCACAGGGGGCCGGGGTGCGGCAGGAGGGGCTGCACCGAGGGGGGTGAGGGAACTTGGGGGAATGAACAGGTTCATTCTCTTGACTGTGAAGATGGTTTTCAAGGTACAAACATTTCAAATTGTGCACTTTAAATATGTGCAGCTTATTTTATGTCAATTATACCTCAATAAAGCTCTAAAAACACCCCAAAAGCAATTGCATTTTTAGAGACCACATATGAAGATATGTGTACTGGACAGAAGAGGAGGGCTGCTGCCTCAAGGGTCACGGAAGGAGGACCTGAGGGCAGGGGCAGGGAGGCAAATGGAGAGACTTGGTAAGAGCGTGGTTGGATACACATCACAAAAGGAGGGCATTAACAGACTGGACAAGAAGTCAGAGGTGGCCAGACAGAGAAGAAAATGGGGACAATGTGAAAGGAAGGTCCCAGATGAGCAAACAGCAGGCCCGACGACATGCAGGCACCTGAGTGGAACGCAGAGAGAAGGGGGCAGCATGCTCCTGGACAAGACAACAATTGCCCATTTTCCAGAACCAACGACAGATAATTCATACATGCAGAAGTTCAACAAATTGCGTGGGATAAATTGTTTTTAAATGTTGCACCTGAACAGATCACAGGAAACTGCAGCACCGAGAGGGAAGATGCTGCCCGAGCTGGCTCAGCCCAGGACCCCCAGGGAAAGCCGGGGCGGGATGGCCCAGGCATGGGGCCCACTGTGGGGGGCTGCACTAGCAGCCAGGGGCGTCAGTAGGGGGCATGGGGCGAGGGGTAGAAGGTCCAGGAGGCGGCACCTGGGCGTCCTGCTCTGCCTGGGCCCACGCACAGGGCCAGCAGCGGGGCTGGCCTGGGAAGTGCACCAGGGCCCTCAACAGAGGGAGGGTGGCTGTGGCACGAGCTGGGTTGAGGCTGCACATGTGCCAAGGTGTCTCAGAGCCTCAGTCTCGCCAACAGTTTCCGACAGACACGTTTCTGAAGTCCTATGAACTGGGAGAACAAAGTTTCTCCAGGATAAACCAGCCACGGCCACTCAGAGAAGGGGCTGTTGTGAAACTTTACAGTTGCAAGGTGTCCTTGGAGCAACACTGTTTCCTGTAGGCCCGCAGCTGGTGTTTTCTGTCCATTAGTCCTAATTTCTCACTTTCTCAATGTTAAAGCAGTCACAGGAAAAAGGGAGAGAACCAACCGCAAGTCCGATTGATGGGTTCTTTGCCAACAGCATCAGGAAGCCAGAAGACCAAGGTAGAGCATCTTGAGGGTGCTGGAGGAAGTAATGCCCATTCTAAGATGCCATATCCAGCACAAACAGCTTTCAAGAACGAGGGTGCATGCAGACACCGCGCATAAACAGGAAAGGGTAAACGCTCCTCACCAGAAGGCACCCTTGGCAGAGGGCGGAGGGCGGGCCGGGCCCCAGGGACCCTAAGCAGACACTGCGGCCTTGGCGCACGGTGGCCCAGGTGGGCTGGTGCCCGGAGGGCAGGAAAGGGTGAAGCGCTGAAGTGTGCTAACAGCGGGTAGGGGGCACTACCTGTGGGCCTCGTAAATTAAGTATTCATATTATAATTTCTAATGTAACTACAAAATCAGAGAACCCAGTGGGGGAGAGGGGGAGGAATACAAAGAATATGTCATCTAAAAGAGACAAGGAAAAAAATAAATACAGAACAGGCAGGACAAAGAGAAAACTGGAAAGAAGACGGCATGGAATCCAGAAACAACAGCAATGACACTGAATCCCAATGGACTTGGGTGCCAATAAAAGCCTAAGCGCGGGCGGCACAGCCCAGGCAGGCCGCTGCCACGCCGCAGGGTGCAGGCAGTGGTCACAGAGGGTGCAGAGCTGGCAAGGGACAGGCTGCCCCATGCCGGGCTGTAAGCCTCTGGCGCCCGGACCACCCCGGCACCAAGAACCTGTCAAAGGACCAGAAATGTGGGGGGCTGGGCGGACGTGCCCCTAGGGGTGCCCTCCAGCTGCGGAGCTAACAAACAGGGTCTCTTTCGGGGTAGATTTTTGTTTTAAGTATGTAGATTTTTTTTTAATGCTGGTTTGTTTTACCACTCCCTAATTTAAATTTTAGTAATTCAGCAGTCAAGAAAACGTACACCCACTGAGTTTGTGGAAGCAAAGTGAAGTGTGCAAACATGGATGAGGAGAGAAGCTAACTTTAGATGTCTCAGAAACGTGGACTGAAACTCGTAATTCACTGGCTTGGGTTGGAATCAGATTTTGCTTAAACATCTGCACTTCACTTAGCTCCTGTTTTGCTGTTAGGGATGAACTCTTCCTAATTATCTACATGTGTCCTGTCACACAGGGCAACAAGATACTAGAGAGAACCATGTAAAGGCAGAGGAAACGGAGGGGCACTCAGCTCATTTTTCTTCTGATCTTGCTTTGAGGATGAACTCTGAGCAGGCTGCACCCAATGGGGACGCTGTGAACACACAGGCACCCAGGCACTGACCCTGCACCCCGAGGTCTCCTGCAGCTTTTCCGGGGGTGGGTGACCGGCCCGGGAGGCAGCGCCTGCAGCACCCGCAGCACTCCCGTTTTCTCATAGCCCTTAAGAATCACCCAGACGCCAGGATGTCAGGGCCTGTGCTCCTATGACACTCTGTGGTCAGCAGCCATCTGCACCTGCATTACATCCTAGACCCATTTCAGTTCTCCTTTCCTGGTCAGAAATCATCCTTCAAAATCAGGGCCCTGACTCATACTTCTGCACCCTTTACCAACAAAGGAAAATACTTATGACTGGAGCCTCTCCTCTTCCAGCGTTTAGCCAGGAACAGCTGCTTCCTGCTTTGAGGAGGAAGAGGCCCCTCACAGAGCTGGCGAGCTGGGGGCAGGACTCCATTCGGAAACAGAGTGTTGGCAGGAGTCCCCTGGAAGCACCAGCCTGGCCCCTGCCCTGCGGCGGGCAGAGAGTTTCACCTCCGAATGGTGTCCTCAAGGCAACCTTAAGTAACTGAAGAAACACAACTAAGGCCCAAAGTAGACAAGGAGGTGTAGAAAGCCATTTTTAATACCAATAAAAAGAAAGGAAACAAACACAAAAAACGAAGATGCTTTTCAGAAAAGTAAATGGTCCAGAATGTCCTGGGCCTTTCAGTCTAGTTAAATGAGGTCTTTATTATAATTTGTTATAACATATACTGATAAAAGCCAAGAATAAACTATATATATACATATTTAAAGCAATGAAAGAAAGCTCGCGTACCTATAATAATGCTAGACAAAAATGACCTTCCAGGATGAAATGTGACCTCACACAGAGAACCCAACCTGAAGATGTGCAGCTCAGCTCATCTGCAACACCCGCAGGGCACGCACAACTCTAATCTGTGCACACCTAGTAACAGCCTCAAAGCACACACGGCGAAGGGGGCAGAGCTCTAAGGAAGAACAGACAAATGCATGGTCATAACGGAGATATTAACGCACACCCCCCTCACTAACTGATGAAGCAATAAACAAATCAGTAAAAATAAAGATTTGTACAATGTGATTAAACAGATTTGACCTAATGAATACATACTGGGAAATGGATCTCAAAACAAGGGAACACATTTTTACAAAAAACCAACCATACACTTTGCCATTAAGTAACTGAACAAATTTCAAATGAATGAAATAATTTAGACAAGTTCCCTTAAATAAGAGCTCAGTTAGAAATCACAAGTAAAATCTCTCCCCCGCCAATATTTGGTTGGAAGTCAAGAAACATTTCTAAATGACAGGAGTCACAGAAATTGAAACTGTAGATTGATAATGAAAATACTATATATCAAAACTTGTAGGAGGTGGGAGAGTTCTCGCCTGCCACACAGGAGACCCAGGTTCAATTCCGGATGCCTGCCCATGTATTAAAAGAAAAAAAAAAAAACTTGTAGGATGTAGCTAAAGGCATACTTAGAAGAAAATTTATGTGTATGTGTATATATATTAGGAAAGAAAAAAGACTGAAAAAATGAGGTCAACATCCACTTTAAGAGGTTAGAAAAAGAACAAAATAAATACAAAAAAAGCAGAAGGAAGAAAATAATGAAAATGCAGAATGTAATGAAATGGAAAACAAGCACAACAGAGAACAGTGACAAAACCAAAACATAATACTTTGAAGAGCTCATAAAATTGACACATATCTGGTGAGATGGATCAAGAAGGAAAAATATTAGAAAAAATATAACACCAAAACTTAAAGAAGACAGCAACTGTTAAAAACTGTGAAAAAATGGTCAGACTCCCATTAGAGCTATGAACAAAGCTGATGTGGGCGGGTCAGAGCACAGAGTGAAGGATGATACTGACCATATTTTAAAACTCCAACTTCTGTGAGAGACCAGGGGAAGAGATGTTTATTTGGCACAGAATTTATACTTCCTGGAGCACACTAGCTAATGTGGCCTGTATGTTCAGCTGCTCGAACACTGCAAGCGCCTGGCCCCTGGAACAGGGAGTGAGGCCACGCTGGTCGTCCAGGTAGGTGCGACGCCCCATACATCCCAGAGTAGTCTGGGCAGAGGATTAAAAAAGTATTTGCAAAGTCCCTTGAGGAACTGGGAGAAAGGTGGAAACATCCCCACCTGGGGAGGCCCTGATATTCTCACAATCATTGGGGAGTGTCAATTTGATAGGCCAGGCCCTCGATCTTGGGGTTCACCACTGTGAAACCTATTCCCGCAAAAGAGTACCTAAGTCTACTTATAAATAGGCCTAAGAGTGACCCCAGAGAACCCCTTTTGTTGCTGAGATGAGGCCTCTCTCTCTAAGCCAACTTGGCAGGTGAACTCACTGCCCTCACCCGCACGTGGGACATGACTCCCAGGGGTTTAAATCTCCCTGGCAACATGGGACAAAAATCCTGGGATAAGCTGGGATCTGGCATCATGGGATTGAGAAAACTTTCTTGACCAAAAAGGGGAAGAGAGAAATGAGACAAAGTAAAATTTCACGGCTGAGAGATTTCAAACAGAGTTGAGAGGTTATCTGGAGGTTATTCTTATGCATTATATAGCTATCCCTTTTCAGGTTAGGGTGTATTGGAGTGGATGAAGAGAAGAACCTGAAGCTGTGCAGCTGTGTTCCAGTAGCCTTGGCTCTTAAAGACAACTGTAAAACAACACAGCTTTACTAGATCCAAATAGACGTTCTCCAAGACACTTACTAGTCAGAATGTCAGAGGTCAAAGAGAAAGAGAGGATCTTGAAAGCAGCAAGAGAAAAGCAATCCATCACATACAAGGGAAACCCAGTAAGACTATGTGTAGATTTCTCAGCAGAAACCATGGAGGCGAGAAGACAGTGGGATGATATATTTAAATTACTAAAAGA
>PVIY010049610.1:0-16649 GCA_004026745.1 Myrmecophaga tridactyla
CAGTTACAGACACGAGGACTGTGATGGTATGAGCATTTCCTCCGTTTTGTTATGAGTGTGTTTGTATTTGTACAAAAGCAAATAGCCTGTTTTCCTCTTATCGCATGACGTAAGTTGCACTGTTCATGTTATAGTATTTAAGTCATAAGATATCAAGTTTAAGAGTGAATGTTACCTAAGGACTTGCACCCTATTCTGGAGAGATTCAGTGTGTTTCCAGTTCTATGCAGGACAGTTGTGTATTGTTAGGTGAAACATATGCCCATTATTGTGTTCTGTTTGGAAATTAAGCACGTTTCAAGGTGATGTGTACAGCTGCCAAGTTGACAACGGGTGGACTGTGACAGCTAGATTCTGGTTCAACGTGGCCAGGCGATGGTGGCCAGCTGTCTGGTCAGGCAAACACTGGCCTAACTGTTGCTGCAAAAATACTTCATAGCTGGTTGAGAAACCAGAAATCTGTTTTATTAAATCATCAGTCTGTTGATTGCAGATGTGGCTGGCTCATCTGTGATCAACTGAGGGTGTGTCTCCTGCACATGAGACAATCCGATCAGCTGGATTCGATCCAATCAGTTGTAGACTTGGACAGGACAAGAGAGAATTGTCACTGCTTCTTCAGCTAGTGAGTCTCTCCTGTGGATTTCCTCAAGACCCTTCATTGGTGCTGCCAACTTCACAGCCTGCCCTATGGATTTAGGATTCTTCAATTCCATTTGGTCTCTTCCGTTCCAACCCTTATAAATCTCACGTTTACAGCGCTCTCCCGTTGGCTCTGCTTCTCTAGAGAACCCTGACCAATGCAGTGTGTTTGCTCTTCCCCTCCACCGCTGGGGCCTGGCACCAGGGCACACGTGTGAGCCAGGGCACACGCGTCTCATCTCCCTCTAATGTGCGTTCCTTGAGGGCAGACTCCACCCTAGCAGCCTGCCGCACCCCTGAAGGAGACTATGGCTCATGGCCCTCGTTGTGTGCCAACAAGAGTATTTGTTGTTAAAGCATGCTTTCGTGAACCTATGCAAAGAAAACACAGTCGACCTCACGATTCACAGATTCTGTATTTGCAAATCAGCCGATTTGCTAAAATGTATTTGTAGCCCCCAAAATCAGTACCAGCAGTGCTTTTGTGGACACTTGGAGATGGGCAAAGAGCCAAAGAATCTGAGCCGTCCAACATGCGCCCCAGCTGCAGTCTGGCAGGGTGATGCTCTGCCTTCCTATTTCAGCTCTCAGGCTGCAAACAAGCATCCCTCTGAGGTTTATTTGATGCCAAGTGCTTTGCATTTGTGGGCTATTTGCTGCTGATGTCACTGTTTAAGACCCTCAGGCATAGCTCAGACGTGCTGTCCAGCGTTCCCAGGTGCTACACGGGAGAAAGCACATGTGCTCGGTAAGCCGTGTTGTTCTAGTTTGCTAGCTGCTGGAATGCAGCACACCAGAGACAGATTGGCTCTCAATAGAAGGGGATTTATTTAGTTAACATATAGCTCTTCAGAGGAAAGGCAGCTAACTTCCAACTGAGGTTCTTTCTTATGTGGGAAGGCACAGGATGGTCTCTGCTGGCCTTCTCTCCAGGCCTCTGGGTTCTAACGACTTTTCCTGGGTGATTCCTTTCTGCATCTCCAAAGGTCTGGGCTGAGCTGTGAGTGCTGAGATGGGGTATGCTGAGCTGCTTGGGCTGTGCTACATTGAGCTCTCTCATTTAAGCACCAGCCAATTAAATCAAACATCATTCACTGCAGCAGGCACGCCTCCTAGCCGACTGCAGATGTAATCAGCAACAGGTGAGGTTCATGTGCCATCAGCGCACGTCCACAGCAACAGAACTAGGGCCCTTCACCTGGCCAAGTTGACGCCGGAACTTAACTACCACAGGTGTTCAGGCAGGAGTGAGTTCAATGCTAGCGACTCAATAATACATATTAAAGGAGACGTCCTCACACAGGCGCTCACAGAGAGCAAGGCTGTGTATTAATTGGTTGTCCTCACTCATCCCTATGACCCGGTTTTCCCTCCTCGGTTCCAGCAGAGCCAGAAAAGAGCAAGAAAAAGAGGCGTCCAGTGCCCAGGGCTCCCCTGCCTCCCTCATGGTGGTTCATGCTGCAAAACCTTGAGGGCACATGTCCTTCCGGGAGGGGGTGGGTGGTGACGGTGTATGGGGGTGGGACAGACCCCAGCTCTTTGGAGGGGGGTCTGCAGGCCCCCCCACAGCTGCAGGGCTTTCTAAGCAACAGCTGGACCCTGAAGCAGCCGGAGGTGGGGAGAACTAGGTGGAGGGCCTCAACCGACTAAGGGGGGTCGGTCCTGCTGAGAAGGTGGGGCGGGCTCCCTCCCCTCACTAGGGCTCCACAGGTTTTACTCTCTCTCCCTCCCCGGTTCGGCGAGGGTCTTGCTAGGCTGCCAGCACCGGCCCCACTGCCCCGAGCTGAGGCCCAGGGCAGGCCTGAGAGGGCCCAGCTTCACGTGGAGCCAAGCAGGGAGGGGGTCTGGTGACCAGCGGGGGTGCAGCCCCAGGGCCTGCCCAGGGAGGCTGCCAGCTTGGAGGGCCCCGTCTCACCTCTCCCAGGACCCCAAGACCCCGAGTGCCAAGCTCCCCGCCCCCTCCCCACGCCTGAGCCCTGGAGGAGGGAAGCACCGTGTACCAGCCAGCCTGGATGGCAGTCAGTTTGACCGCCATGTGATTTCATGACAAAGTAGCAGGTTGGCACTTGGCTGTGCCCACAGGCTTTTGGGACTGCAGTCGCGGGGTGGGTCCTGCTAACCGATCACATTGAAAGCCCTCCTGGCTTGGCTCAGACCCCTGGGAGCTGTCCCCACCACCCTCCCTGCCTCCCTTGCCTCTGACCACCTTCTTGCTTCAGCTCCTTTCCCCCTGATGCTCCCGCTGTGCCCATCCACTGCCCCCCACCGCCCTCCAGGCTGGTTCTTCCTGTTAAGGCCCCCTATGTCCCCTCCCCGACTCCACCCCTAGGCTGCATGGGGGCTTCCAGGCCGGGGCCCTGTTCTCCCCGTGTGCCCCTCGCTGACCTTTCCAGACCTGCCCATCCCAAAGCCCTTGCAGGCACCAGCCCCGAGGCTACAGCCAGAGGCCCATGACTTCCCAGAGAAAACTGCCCAGCAGGCCCGCGGGCGCCCCTGTGCCAACCGGAGTGGCCTTGCTCGCACAGCAGGTGGCCTAGCCTGCCAGGTTCTGTGGGGCTAGCCAGGGGGCACACCAGGGAGGGGAGCCGGGCACAGAGGGAGGCATGTGCGTGCCCAGTGAAGAGTGTGTGTGCACAGATGGGGTGTGTAAGTGTGTGTGCACAGGCGTGTGGATAGGACTATGTGTGCACAGGGCATATGCACAGAGGGTGTGTGTGAGTGTGTGTGTGTGCACAGGGATGTGGATAGGACTGTGTGCGGAAGGTTTATGCACACAGGGTGTGTGTGAATGTGTGTGTGCACAGTCGTGTGGATAGCACTATGTATACATATGGTTTATGCACACAGTGTGTGTGTGTGCACAGTTGTATGGATAGGATTATGTGTTCACAGGGTGTGTGAGTGTGTGTGCACAGGTGTGTGGCTAGGACTATGTGTACATATGGTTTATGCACACGGTATGTGTGGGTATGTGCTAGTGTGTGTGCACAAATGTGTGGATAGGACTGTGTGTGCACAAGGTGTATGCACAGAGGGTGTGTGTGAGTGTGCAGAGTGTGTGCACAGGGTATGTACACAGACCTATGTGTGCACAGTATGTGTGTGAGTGCAAGTATGTGCGGGTATGCATGGGATGTTGGGAGCATGTGTGCAAAGTGTGGGTGTGATTATAGCTGTGTGTGATCAAGAGTGGGGCGTGGATGAGTGTATATGCTTGTGTGTGTATTCAGGACTAGGGTGTGGGTGTGTAATCTGTGGGCGTACAGGAGAGCCCCTGAGTGTGCGCTGGGGCTTGACACTGGTCCTTTATAAGCCAGGGTAAACGCTGAAGGGCTGCCAAATTTTTGCTGATGTGTGATGTTATGATCAAAAGGTCCATAAAGGAAGGAAATGAAATCACATTTATTGTCAGAATAAAAAACATGAAAGTAGGATTGTCCCAAATCATGGCCTTGCACCCGCCCTGCTGCCTGAGGGGTGGTGGCACCCAGGACAAACCTCCCTGCACCCAGGACAAACCTCCCTGCGCAGCCCAGCGGCCACAAGGTGCCCGAGTAGGGGGCAGGAGGAGCCGGGAGGAGGGTGTCCTTCTCTGCCTAACGCCCGAAGCAGCCACAGCCTCTGTCCCGTCCCCACCCCGAGCTGCTGGCCCAGGCTGCTCCTGACCCGTGATGGGCTTTGCACGGAAAGGCTGGCCTGGACCTGCCCGGCTCCCGTGTCGCAGGAATCCAGAAAATGTGGGCAAGGAGCCCTTGGGCAGCAGCTGGGGCTTCCAGGGAGAGAAGCCGGGCCGAGACCCCCGGCAGCTCACCCTCGCTCCCAGCAGTGCTGCCCCTCAGGCCCGCCAGTCCACTGTGGGCGATGCTGGGGGGTCCGGAGGGGACGGAGGGAGGCGCCTGCCCGCAGCCCCGGCATCCCTTAGTGAGCGGCCAGCTGGGGGCACGGCTTGGCCTGTTGCGCCTCGCGGGTCTGCGTCCTGGGCGCTGGTGTGCAGAGCTGGTGGCAGGGGGGCTACTGCCCCGGCCTTGTGCCTCGTCCACCTCGTCCTCAGGCGCCCGAGCTCCCGATTCCCGCCACCTGCCGAGCTCCTGGGTGGCCTGCGCCCAGCTCCGCCTGCTCCAGGGTCCTGGGGACGCCTGCACAGGGCCTGCTTGGACCCCGCCCACCGTGGGAGCCTGGGAAAGGCCGGTCATGGGAAAATGGAGGGGGGCAGACAAGGAGCAGGACTGGCCAGCGGACAGTGGGAGGGACAGAGTGGCTGGGCTTCCTTTCTCTCCGGCGCAAAGATCCGCCTCGGCAAGCAACCCGGAGGGGTCCCGTGCTGGCCACTCAAGGGGGCTGGAAAGCTTCTGGGCTCCGGCGGCCCACCTCCACCCCCCCAGGATTTTCCACCCAGCTGGGGGTCTGACCCGCTCACCTTCCTGTGGGTGTCGTGGACCTTAATGAGCTCAAAGAAACCGTGCCCGGGCTGCCCCTCCGAGTGCGGACATGCCCACAGGACCCCACTCAGGACTCCCTCTCGGCCCCTCCAAGGCTGCAGGACTCCCCTTCCTTGGTCTCCTTTTCCCTTTGGAGCTCCTGGACCACCCACCCTAAGTTCCTGCAAATCATCCACCTCAGTCCCAGCACTTTGTGAGGCTGTGACCAGCACTGAGGGTGACGAAGGAGACACATCTGTGCACACACACACTCATGCATGCATGCATACACATGTGCACACACCACATGTGAGCACAGAGCAAACACGTGTAAGCACACACAAGTGAACACAAATGCTCAAGTAAACACACTCAGACACACATACACATGTGCGTACTAAGCAAACACACACAGACACACAAACACATGCACATTCATCTGTGCACACACAAAGAAAACACTCATGGGTGCACAGCAGGAAACAGACGTATACATACACACATGCACATGTTTTGATTCTTTCTTGTTCCATAAACCCATTGATTCATTAATTTTTAATAAACCATTGTCTCATTCAAAAACTGTGTCATGAGCCTCTCACATACCAGGCACTATTCTAGGTACTGAAGTTACATGAGTAAAGAAAACACCATTCCTCTTGGAGCTGATGTCCTTGTTGAGAGGAGAGGCCCATGGAAGGTGTTAAATCTTCTTTTGGCCAGTGGCAGGGCACCGTATGAATCCAGTGCCCTCTTAGACCAGGGTTCAACTGTTCACCCAAAAAGGGAGTAGCTCATAGCTCAGGTGATGGTGGAGTTCATGAGTCATCTTGGGCAGATGATGGTGTCCAGTTGTCTGGTCAAGAAAGCGCAGGCCTGATTGTTACTTGAGGGTATTTCATAAATGGATTTATGTCATTGGTTAGTTGATTGTGTCTACAGCTGATTGTATCTACAATCAACAAAGGAACTTGCCCCCAGCAATGAGAAGAGTCTCCCAACCAATCAGCTGGAGGTCTTAAAAGCCAGAACTGAGGATTTCAAAGTTAGAAAAAAGAATTTTGATCTCTACTTTGGCCAGCCATCTTGCCGCCCGCCCTACAGAATTTGGAATCAGGATTTGCCAACCCCTATGGTCATATAAGCCTGTTCCTGTGATAAGTCCCATTAGGCTCTATTTCTCTGGAGAATCTTGACTTCATAACATGCCCACCTGACCTTCCCCGGGGCCTGAGGAACAGGGTGGGCAGGCAGGTGGGAGGGCTTGAGGGTGGACAGGTATCTGCCCTGTCAGGAAGATGCCTGATACAGTCATGGAGACTGGACTGTGCCCAATAATTCCAGCTCTCGGTTTTCCTCCCCAGTGGCCCAGCTCCCTGGAAAGTGGCGGTTGGGGGCAGCTGTGCTGTCCGTTCTGCCATGCCATTGCCTTTGTCCTCTGGCCACTTCTGCCTGGGCAGGGGTCCATGACCAGGACTGGCTCAGAGCCCTGTGGTCAGAGCCATCCTGCACCCTGGTGGGCAGTGGGGACCAGGGAGTCCCTACTCAGGCAATAACTCAGACCCAGTGCCCTGTGATCTCTGGCCCCTCACCTCTGTCCCTGCCAGCAGTGCTGGCCCTGAACAAGCCGCTCTTGGCCAACTGAGCAAGCGTCCTTGCTAGGCGTGCAGCCCTGCGAGCCCCTTGTGCTGAAAGCTCTTGGGGCACTGTTGCCCTCGTGTCGTGAAGCATCGTGACCCAACTGGGGTCCTGACCTTGAAAAGGCAAAAGCAGAATCCAAACAGGGATCGCATCCAGGGGCATTTTGGAGTCTCCCCCTTCTAGAGGTCGGGGTCCTGGACTCCTTCCCTGAGCAGGGGGCATCGCCACGCCAGGGCTCCAGCCCCACCTGCGGTTTCCTCCTGGGCAGCCAGTACCAGCCCCTGGGAGGGACTGGTCACCTCTTCTGTTTGCCAGCCAGAAGGCTGACAAGTTCAAAGTCACATCCCTTATCACATTTCTAAGATTGACTGAAAGCAACACTTGGAGGAGCCCTTGGCATTGCTTTTCTTTTATTGCACAACCACAGTAACTTTTTAAGGTGCAGTCATTCTTTTATTAGGTTCAAGCACCCCGACTTTGCTTTACAGGCACCTGTGACATCTGTTCAAACAACGATAAGCTCTTCAATGCCAATGCACTCTTGAAGTCCCAGCCACGCTGTTCTCTTCCACTTGACGTCATTGTTCACGCCCAGGGAATGTGGTTTGATGAAATGCTCTTATTTAACACGGTGACGCAAGGGGACTATTATAATGTCACAACCATAGGGAAGCATTTGACCTCCTGAAAAAAATGACAGAGACACAGAAACAAAGAAACAAACGTGTAATGAAGATGTAAAGGATTGATATCCTTAATATGAAAAGAGCTTTGAGAATAAATAAGAAAGGTGATTGCTTGCTAGGCTTTCATTTGCCCACAGGCACCATGGCTCCTTCCGTTGGTAACTTCCCCCCAGGAGCCACTCTTCTCCAAATACTGGTCCATATGGTTTGGGGGCTCTGACCTGTATTTCACCCCCAGAGGTTGGACATGCACCACAAACCTGGCCTGGGGTGTTGCCCGGAGCTAGCAGGGAAAAGGCAGATTCTCATGTGGAGGTTGAGGAGGTAGGAAGCTAGCCATCTTGTTCCCGAATGGAATGAGGCTGCTGGGATGGTGTCAGTCCCGGAGAGCTGCAGGGAGAGGCGCGGGTGGAAAAGAGGAGGTGTGCGGTTGGCACCTGCGGACCAGGCCTGGCTGCACTGGAACCTGTGTGTGGCGTGATCACCAGCTCTCCACCAGCTGCGATTCTGTCCTTCGCCAGCAAGGGAGGCTTGGCTAAGAGCCAGTTCAGGAGAAAACAGGCAGGAGAAGTGCCTGATTGAATGTCTTTGAAAGATCAACGAACAGACAATAACCATAAAAACAAGAATTCATCTTAGCAGGGAAATCCAATAATTATAATTAAAATGAATGGACAGGCTGAAATTATCAAAATGTGTTTTGAATAAAAATGATAAATGTTGCAAAGATTTGAGGTCAGGAGTGTCTTAGAAGTTTGGCAACGTGTATCAATGAAGAGCTATCCTCTTTAACTTGGTGGTTCCATCTCTAAAGTGTTATCCTTCTGGTTGAATTTCATATAGGAATTACGATGCTCCTGATGGCACCGCGCTGGGCATGTGCAAAACAATGTCTAAAAATAGGAGAGACGTCAAGCGCATGTTAGACGTAATGGAATATTAGCCCTTAAAAATAATACCTTAAAATAGTACACGATGACACAAGGAAATTCTCTTTATGAAAAGATAAATAGAAAGAGAACAGGATATAAGACTGTTCACTTAGGGCAGAATATAAATTTATTTACAAAAGCTCTGTAACATATTTCATCTAACTAGAAAAAAAACCCCACCAAAATGATAATAGTGTTGATCTCAGCATGGTAGAATTATGGATTACCTTAATACTATGTTTATTATTTCTTTCGCTTTTCTTAAAGTATTTTTTTCTGAGGGAAGGTGTAGGTTTAAAGAAAAATCATGCAAGAAACACAGAGCTGCGTGCACTGGTCCTCACTTGCATGGTTTTTCACTCTTATTAATGCATTGCATTAGTGTGGTAGCTGTGTGACAATTGATGAGTCATATTATTATAATTGTACAATTAAATGTAGCCCATGGTTTACATTTGGGTTTGCTGTTTGTGTTGTACAGTCCTATGTTTTTAATTACATTTTAATTCTATGAACACATAACAACCCAAAATTTCTCCTTTTCAGCTACATTCAAATATATAATTTGGTGATATGAATTACACTCACAATGTTATGCTTCCATCAACATCGTCCATTACTAAAGCTTTTCCATCAACCAAGAGAAATTCTGTACTAATTAAGCATTATCTCGCCATCCCCTACCACCGCCCGCGGAAACCTGCATTCTAGTTTCTGACTCTCTGAATTTGCTGATCCTAATTACTTAATATCATTGAGATCAGACAGCATTTGTCCTTCAGCTCATTTCATTCGACATGATGTCTTCAAGGTTTATTCATGTTATTGCATGCATCAGAACCTCACTCCTTTTTAGGGCTGAATACTATTCCATGGTACGTATGTACCGCATTTTGTTTATCCATTCACCTGTTGATGAACACATGGGTGGCTTCCATCTTTTGGGAGTTGTGAATAGTGCTGCTATGAACAGCAGTGTGCAAATATCTGCTCATGTGCCTACTTTCAATTATTTTTTGGTATATACTTGGAAGTGGGGTTGCTGGGTCATATGGTAATTCTATTAGTTTCCGAGGACTGCCTAATTGTCTTTCACAGAAGCTACAGCATTTTACATTCCCACCTAAAGTTCCTATTTCTCCATATCCTCTCCAACAGCGTTTTTTAAAAATAGTAGCCATTCTAATGGGTGTGAAATTGTATCTTGAAATTTTGATTTGCATTTCCCAAATGGCTAATGATGTTAAACCTCTATTCATGTGCTTATTGGCCTTTTTTTAATATCTTCTTTGAAGAAATATCTATTCAACTCTTTTGGCCATTTTTTAAATTTTTAATTGGGTTCTTTGTATCCTTTTGTTTTGAGTTGTAGGATTTCTTTATATATTCTGGATATGAAACCCTTATTGGGTATGTGGTTTCCAAATATAGATTTCTCCCATGCTGTAGTTGTCTTTCTTCTTTCATGATGAAGTCCTTTGATGCATGTGGTAGTTAGGTTCAGGTGTCAGCTTGGCCAGGTGAAGGTGCCTAGATCTATTGCTGTGGACATGAGCCAATGGCATGTGACACTCATCTGTTGCTGATTACATCTGCAGTTGGCTAGGAGGCGTGCCTGCTGCAATGAATGATGTTTGCTTTAATTGGCTGGTGCTTAAATGAGAAAGCTCAATGTAGCACAGGTCAAGCAGCTCAGCACACCTCATCTCAGCACTCACAGCTCAGTCCAGGCCTTTGGAGATGCAGAAAGGAATCCCCCTGGGGAGAGCTGTTGGGACCCAGAGGCCTGGAGAGAAGGCCAGCAGAGATTACCCTGTGCCTTCCTGCGTAAGAGAGAACCTCAGTTGAAAGTTAGCTGCCTTTCCTCTAAAGAACTATACATTTCTATCTAAATAAATCCCCTTTTATTAAAAGCCAATCCATCTTTGGTGTGTTGCATTCTGGGAACTATTAGAACAATGCACAAAAGTTTTTAATTTTGTTGAAGTCCCATTTATCTATTTATTTTGTTTGCTGTTCATGCTTTTGGTGTAAAATTTAAGAAACTGTTGCCTAATACAAGTCCTGAGGATGCTTCCCTATGTTTTCTTCTAGGAGTTTTATAATTTTGGCTCTTATAATTTGGTTGTTTGATCCATTTTGAGTTAATTTTTGTATATGGTGTAAGGTAGGGGTCCACCTTCATTCCTTTGTGTGTGCATATACAGTTTTCCAATAACCATCTGTTGAAAAGACTATTCTTTCCCCATTGTGTGGACTGGGCACCTTTGTCAACAGTCAGGTGACCATACATGTGAGGGATGAATCCTGAGTTCTCAATTCAATTCCATTGGCGTATTTGTCTGTCCGTATGCCAGGACTATGATGCTTTGATTACTGTAGCTTTCTAATTAGTTTTAAAATTGGGATGTGTCCAACTTTGTTCCTGTTTTTCAAAAGAATTTGGGCTATTTGGGGCCCCGTACCTTTCCAGGTACATTTCATGAATGGATTTTTCATATCTGCAAAGAAGGCTGTTGGGATTTTGATTGGTGTGCCAGTTTTAAACTATTGTGTACCCCAGAAAAGCCATGTTCTTAAATATTGATTCAATATTTTGGGGTGGGATCTTTCTGATTAAGTTGTTCCCATGGAGATGTGACCCACCCAGTTGTGGACAGGACCTTTTGATGAGATCTTCTCCATGGAGATGTGTCCCCACCCATTCAAGGTAGATCCCTTATTGGAATCCCTCAGGAGGAAACCATTTTGGAAAAAGCTTTAGAACTGATAAAGACAGAGACCTTTGGAGATGCAGAAAGAAAATGCCCCCAGAGAAGCCGTTTGGAAGAAGAAGCGCAGAGGGAAAGCCAGCAGATGCCATGTGCCTTCCCAGCTCACAGAGAAACCCCGAACGTCATTGGCCCTTTCTTGAGTCAAGGTATTTTTCTCTGGATGTCTTAGTTTGGATGTTTTTATGTCCTTAGAATTGTAAACTTGTAACTTAATAAACTCCCTTCATAAAAACCAACGTGGTATATTGCATTTCAGGCAGCATTAATAAACTAAAACAATGGGTAACACATTGAATCTGTGAATCACTTTGGGTAGAACTGGATTTTTGGTAGAACTGAAAGATTTAGTCTTTCAATCCACACACAAGAAATGTCCTTATTTTCACATATGTCTTCTTTGATTTATTTTAGTAATGTTTTGTAGTTTCCTGTGTATAAGTCTTTTATATCCTTGGTTAAATTTATTCCTTGATATTTGATTCTTTTCTTTGGTATTGTAAATGAAGTTTTTTCAATATTTAGAAATTATAAAAGAAACATAATTTCCTATATTTAGAAAATCCTGAAAAATCCGCAACAAAGTTATAAGAGGCAATAAATTAATTTAACAAAGTGACAGGGTATGAGATTAATATGCAAAAATCTCATAAGTTTTCACATGTTGTGTTTTCATTTTCCTTTGCTTCAAGATATTACCGAATTTCCCTTGTGATTTCTTCTTTGACACATTGGCTATTTAAGAGTGAATTGTTTAATTTCCACATATTAGTGAATTTTCCAGTTCTCCCACTGTCACTGATTTCTAGCTCCATTTCATTGTTGCCAGAGGAAATACATTGTATGGTGTCCTAGTTTGCTAGCTGCCAGAATGCAATATACCAGAAATGGAATGGCTTTAAAAAAGGGGAATTTAATAAGTTGATAGTTTACAATTCTAAGGCCGAGAAAATGTCCCAATTAAAGCAAGTCTATAGAAATGTCCAATCTAAGGCATCCATGGAAAGATACCTTGGTTCAAGAAGGCTGATGAAGTTCAGGGTCTCTCTCTCAAGTGAGAAGGCACATGGAGAACAGGAACATGGCGTCATCTGCTAACTTTCTCTCCTGGCTTCCTTTCATGAAGCTCCCCAGGAGGTGTTTCTCCTTCTTCATTTCCAAAGATTACTGGCTGGTGGGCTTCTCGTGGCTATGTCGTTCTGCTCTCTCAGAATCTTCTAGCTTTCCCTCTTGCCATTCTCTTTTATAGGATTCCACTAAACTAATCAAGACCCACCCAAACCCAGCTCAACAACCACTCTTGATTAAATCACATCTCCAGGGAGATGATCTAATTACAGTTTCAAACATCCAATACTGAATGGGGATTAGAAGAAATGGCTGCCTTTACAAAATGGGATTAGGATTAGAACATGACTTTTCCAGGGTGCACACATCATTTCAAACCAGCACAATCCCTTTCTCTCTTACTTCTCCTTCTGGGACTCTCACAATGTATACTGGTGTGCTTGATGGTGTTTCACAGGCCTCTTAGACTTTGTTCACTTTTTGTCATTCTTTTTCTTTCTGCTCCTCAGTCCAAATCATTTCAGTTATCTTGTCTTTGAGATGATTGATTCTTTTTTCTACCAGCAACAGTCTGCTGTTGAAACCTCTGTTTGTTGTGGTCTTCAATCCCAGCATTTCTGTTTAGTTCCTTTTTACATTTCTATCTCTTTATTAAGATTCCCATATTGCTAAAAGGGGAAAATAAATGTAACACAATGGGATGTCAGTGGCTCAGAGAGTTCGAATGGAGTTGAGAGGCTCTTCTGGAGACTGTCCGTGCGCAGGCTTCAGCTAGATAGTGCTAGTTGCCGTGTTCTGCCAAACCCCAACCAGCGTCATGCCTGCTGACACTGAAGAGCACCTGAGGCCCTAGCCATCTCAGCTGTGGAAGTCTCATGCGCTGATTTTACCTTCCTGAGTCCTACAACCTCCAGAGGGTTCCTAGGCTGAAACCCAGAGGGGCCACCTCTCCAGAACACCAACGGGTTCCGTCCCCCTATCCTACATTGTTGACACCCCTTTCCAATATGAAAAGGTCAGAATGGACATGGCCGAAGGACCCCTATAGATGGGGAGTAGGATAAGAGGAGAAGGAGGAGTTATAACACAGAAGTTAGGATTTAACAGATGAGTATGGCTGGTGACCACAATAATAATATTTCTTTTAGCTTCCAGTGTTTTGGAGCAGTTAGAAGGAAAAACCTGAAAGTGTGGAAAGGTGACCCATATCAAACTTTGAAATCTGTTCTGTAACTGCTTGTTGAAATGCGCTTTGAAAATTATCCCTTTTTTTGTATATACATTTCCCAATAAAAAAATACTGAAAAACAGATTCTCTTATTGTTCATTGATTGTTTCCCTGAGTCATTTAGTTCTTTCTCTGCATTTTCCTTTATCTCCTTAAGTATATTGAGGGATTTTTTTTTATTTTTAATTTGTCAACTGTGCCCAGAATCTGGTCATCTTTGTTCATGGCTTCTGGATTTCTATTTTGTTCCTTTGGATGGACCATCATTTCCTGATTCTTTGCCTTATAATTTTTTGTTACACTGTACACTTTAATATTTTAAAGTGTTAACCCTGGGATTTAATCCCTGAGTTGTTTATTTTACCCAAATAGTAATATGACAAGAGATTGCCCTGAGTGCCAGGAGCTAACAAAAACCCACCAATCGATGCAAAAAGCACCTTTTGCCGTCTTTGCAAACCGGCTCTGTGTTGGCTAGTGGTCTCCTTCAGAGCTCAGCCCTCCCATCAAGAAAATCAGCCCGAGGTGGATGTAAAGTTCAGCTCCTCTCTGTCTTTTCCGAGCCTGCCTTTTGTCCTGGGTTTGCGCTGCTCAGGGCCTTAGGAACTCCCCGTTGACAAGAATTCCAATGTCCACTCTACTCCCTAGGAATAGAACCGCCCCCACCACCAGGTGTGCTACTGGTTGACTTAAAGCAGGTAATCCCTTGGCCCAGGTGCACTGACTTGTTTCTTACACTGTTTTAGCTGTCTGCAGGCCACTTCTGCCTTCAGGGCAAGTCCTGGGACAGCAAACCATAGACGAGTTTCCAGCCTCGGGTTTTCAGGTTGCCACCCAGGAGGTTGGCCCCACTCTATGGGCCCCCTGGAGGGCGTGGGGGTCACTCTGCTCCCTCTGAGTCAGGGCCGTGGGACTGCACTGGGAGCACAGGCTGCTTCACACTGCCTTGGGAAGTGCCTGGAGAGTGCTAGCAATGGCACCCCGAGTGCTCCCCAGTTGTGTTTCCTTGACTCAGCCCTTGCCCAATTACTGCAACCCTTCAACTGTTTTCTGGGATTTTCAGGAAGATAGCGGTTCTAGCTTATGCTAGCTGTTCAGAGATTCTGTGGGGGAGCAGCATCCTGGAATGTCTTATGCCACCATCGTGGTCAACCAGCACCGGTTTATTATTTCTTATATGTTCCATTTCTATAAAGGCCATATATTCAATTCTGTTGTTAGGAAAAAAAGATTTTAAATTTCAAATTACTTTATTTTATTGTGATGATTTTAGTTTTTACAATAACATTTCTTTTTTAAAAGACTTTAAAGTTAATTGTGCAATATAGAAAATTGAAAAGCAGAAGAAGTGAAGAATGCAAAAGCCATCCAGAATCACAGCAGTTTACAGTAACATCTCCTTCTAGGTCCTTCTGTGTATACACACAATTCAGCATGCATTTTTATGTGGTGGCGAGCGCACAGACGGTATCACGCTTTTCCATGCGTATTTACCAATCCAAAGTCCCGAAGCCATGAGTATTGTGACAACCAAGGATACGTGACACCGACTCATTCAGGGGGAGAAAAGCACTCCTGCTTTTCTTGGGAACAAATATTTCATAAAGGACAAAAATGACAACCGGCCTCTATAGACACTGGCAGAGTTACAAGTACTGCGCTCCTTTAATGCTCAATTTAAAATTAGACATAAAGCAAGAGTACAAAATGTATAATGTATCTAAGAGAATTCAGTCAGATCTACAGCAGAACAATGGCAAGTTCCATTGAGTTATTTGACGTTTTCCTTCGGCACAGCCAGGACATGAGTACATGGAACGGCTCCATCCGAATGGACTTGCAAACACATCTGCTTCCCTCCCCACCCCGCTCTGCCTTCTGCCCCTCTGCAGCCACCCCAGTGCTGCACACTGCCCAGAGGTGGTTTAATAATTCCATGTCAAAGACGCTTCTACTCGATGAACAAAAGATACTCATAAACTCATTAATTCACTAGCTCTGCTTTCTATCATATTGTCACCTTAAGATAGCTAAAAAGCAAAGGGGTTGCGAAATAATCTTATCCGCAATAATCACAGGTATTTTGCACAAAATCCACAGAGAACTAGGATTATGATCTAAAACTGCATCTAAATATAGAGACAGCAGCGAAGAGCCCTTCCCTTTGCCCTCCTCTTCCTCCTCCATCACGTTTCAGTGACAAGGGACAGACGTGTGCTCACTCCAGGAGGTGGGTTAGGAAAGGCCATCCACAGGAGACAAACCTTCCTGTAAACTAACACAAGGGCACTTCTATGGGGATTATCGTTCTACCTCTATTTTTAATATATTTTAAAATCAAAATTACTTTATGTGAGCTGATCTTTGTTTGAAACTAATGTAGAAGAAATAGCCTGTGAAAATCCAAGATGTGCTCATACTGCCCAATAAACACCTTGCACTGCTGAAGTAACAAAAGGACTGAAGTTTGGTACTTAGGATCTAACTACAGGGACACACTGTCTCCAGGTGACACCTGGCAGCAAGCACGTGTTGCCACCTTCTAGAACCCTCCAGAGCTTGGCCATGTTCCAGAGCGGAGCCCCTTTACATAAGGGGTGATTGTGTTTGGTCTGGGGAGCCCCTGCTGCCCCTCTGTTTATTGGTGCGTCTCCTCCTTCCCCCTGTTTATGCTTGCAGTCTCCGGACGTTGGAGGTGGAGGCAGACGCAGCACTCAGAGGCAGGTCGGAGAGAGCTGGGGCTTGCAGCCTCCTTCAATCACCCCTGCGGGCTGCACTGGGTGTGCACGGAACACGGGGCCAGCCCTCCCTGCAGGACAGCATCACCAGCTGGTGAGACCCGCCAGCCTGCTCCTGGGGAGGGGCTCTGCCCTCCACCTTGCAGGGCTGGCTGATGGGCTCACAACCCCCTCCTACCCTTACCTGGTGGAAAGCTCTCAGCTGTGCCAGTACAGGGCAGGTGTAAGGGGCAGTGTCCTTGGCTTCGGTTCCTCTCTTCAGTGTCTCCCACCATGCTTGCTGGTGGGGGCAGGACCCTGGTGGGCCCCGGGGCCTTCTAGAAGGCAGGTGGTTTGCCACCGGGATGGACAGTTTGGCCCTGACCCCCTTGGGCCCTGAGGCCAGGGGAGCCCAGCTCAGCCTCAGCAGCTCACTGGCCACACTCTCCCTTACGGCACTGGGTCCTGTCGCCAGGGTGCAGACCATACCTGGGGGGATGTGGGTTCTTGCCCAGGAATTCAGCTCCAGTTACAGAGAGCTCCGTC